>VZTE01002465.1:63247-213394 GCA_013397775.1 Eulacestoma nigropectus
CTTGTATTTCTTCAACAAAAAAAAAAAAAAAAAAAGCCCCCAAAGCAAAAAGCCACTCAGTGTCTAATATCCTAGAGGAGAAATGCAAACACCTTGGAAAGGCTAATCTAAGCAATTGAATCTACAGCATTATTTGATGTTAAAAGCCAGGGACTTGGTAATTGTATTGCTTTAGCAAACCATGTTGCTAACCCAGCCACTTCCCTCAGGCGAATTGCCTGGTTCTTACAGGAGGTACAGCTCTGACAATTCCCCCCCCCAACTCTTCGTTACTGCAGTTCTTGTTTCCTTTACAGGTACCACCTACCTTTACTGTCAGATGTGAAACAGATTAAAAGATTTAGTTAAGTTCAGAGATGTTTTTCTCAACTGAGATTTAGCTTAGATGATTTTAATTTGTGTTATAGACTTGAAGAATTGTAGCCCAAAGGCTCTTCTGGTTTTTGTGGCTGGGATTTTTTTTCTAACTAAAATATTATGGTCTAAGAAGATTTGATCTCTTCCTGCAAATGCTGATTTGCTGATGTCCTTAGGCCATCACAGCTACAGTGGCACATCTGCCATAAACATACTGACCTCTTTTGGAAAGGGACTTGACTTTGTGCTGCATGGTCCTATTACACAGCTGCATAGAATATACTCCATTAAAGATATGTATGTATTTTAAACAGTTTTCTGCTGAGCATCACAGAATGGACTTGACCTTTTATCAGAAAGATACCCTACTACAAGAGGATTTTCCAGATTGTTTTCCAAAGAAAGACATTCTCTGCAGATTTGAGACCTTTGTAAGAAGATGGTGCTCATTTGAAAAACTGCGTTTTGTAGCAAATACCTCTTCAGTTCATAGAGAACCATGATGTTTTGGGGATACCTTCACTTTCTAAAAAACTTGGAACTAGTTGATCTTTAAGATTTCCTTTCAATCCAAGTCATTCCATTCTAAAACACTGCTTTTCAAGTAGCCCCCTCACTTCTACACACTATTCTAATGAGTACATGACTGAGTAGGCTAGACAGTCAATTTGCTAAGAGATTAAGTGCATTGGTCTTGCAGAATAGCTCTCAGAATCTAACTTGATTGTCCTGGATTCCCCGGCCCTCGCTGTGAGTTTAGCAGGGGCTGCGCCATGTCCTGCTCTAGTGGCTGGGGCTGGCCATTGTCCATGTACCCTTCTAAACACTGAGTCTTGCAGTGCAGACGCCCATGGAGTGACTGGCCAAGAGCTGAGTCTGTCCAGCCAGTGTGATACTGTGGTGCATGTGCTTGTGATACTGTGTGCGAGGACACCATCTGGGTATGTATTTAATGAATTCTGGGGGCTCTCTTTAAGGAATGACTTCTAACAGTCCTCTCCTTGAAGTTCATTGGCCAAAACGCCCTCTCTGTCTGCTGCGTTATTGAAATACATGGGTATGGATGTGCTCTCCTGTTGTACATAGGGGATTTGAAAGCCCAAGGGCTTATGATGCAAGGTAGCATTCACATCAGTGAGCTCAGGCTCAGATCAGTTATTTATCCATCATTTTTATCTCCTCTTTTGGATCAACACTCTGTTCAGCATTGTTAGCATGCTTTATTTTAAACTACCTAGCCTCACCTTCCCAGGAGCTCAGAATAGCTTGGCTTAAACCTCAGCTGCTGGAGGTTGAGGCAGTGAGAGAGATCCCTGGCTGTATTTCAGATTCAAAGTAGGAGTAGACAGATTTAATCTGTAATTCAGAGAACAGGGAGAGACATCAGTTTGTCTGTTCCAGAGGTGGCAATTTGGAGATCTCTGCTGGTTTCTCGCTCATCCCATACTGAGAGCCACAGTGTGTCTTTCTTTACTTAAAACAAGAGGGAACAAGGCACTTCTGATGCTTTTGTCCTCTGCAAAGCCTGTACAATTTTGCTTTCAGGTCCTTTTGTAGTTTTTGGTATGGAGGATACAGACCACAATCTTTGCATTCATATGGGAAATTTTAACTCTGCAGCAGATTCCTGGCCTTATTTAATCTTGCAGTATAGTTGTTAGATACAGCAGGGGATTGAGTTTTGCTTCTAGTTCCAAGTCATACGTGTCCTGATTAATAACAGGGAGGAATCCTCTTAGAAGAATTTCTTTTCATAGCAGTGGAAGTTTGTGGTTGGTCTGATTTACATCAATGTCCTGTTTCAGCTTGCCTGCCTGGTGGTTTAGGTCTGTCCCTTACAACTGAAGGAAATCTGTAGTTCAGTAGAAATGCAGTGCATCTGTAGCATCTTTGTGAAGACTTTCTATCCTGTCACCTGTAGCATTAGAAGTTTTCCTTTTAAGCTTTTGATGGGATGGTTCTTGTGTTTTTGGCAATCTAATCTATTCTTCATTTTTCTGTGGAAATAGTCTTTTTTTGGTAGTAATTGTCTCAGCTAGAAGAATTGAAATGGTTCAAGCATTTATAGCATACTCTCTTGATTCTTTAAGATGACTTTTAGAGCTCTTGATAGATGTTTATTATTTAAAATTTTTTATTATTTCACTCTTATTGAGTGAAAAATAGCACCGCCGCTCCCCAACACTGCCTCTGCTTTTTTTGTCCTAAACTGCGAGTGCTGCAGCTGAAGCAGCTCTGGATGCACTGGGTGTTAGGGTACCTGCACCTGTCTTTATTTGGAGGATGAGGCTTTTCACAGGGAACACCTTGTTTATTTCTATGACCAGTACAGTCCAAAGGACAGTTGGAATCCAAGAACCTTCTCCCTAGATAACCATGATGATGGTATGAAATGTGTCATAGTCTTTTTAAAATCAGGATTAATTCAGAAAGACCTCAGGCATTACCATTCTCCCACTTAACACGAACTTAGAACACAGGGCCTCTTGAGGGGCTGGTGCCTTGGAGAGGCAAGTTCTTCAGTCTTACTCAAGTGGAGGTTAAAAAGCTTCTTCCACCTTCCCTGGGAAATGGGGTACTTAATCCTCTGAATGACTCATGGTGTGAATGCGCATACAGGTCATTGTTTTCAGGTGGTGAGTTAGACAGAGTTACTGACTCTAGGACTTTTACTGCCTTTATTTCTTTGTGAAGTGCATCAAGTCAACTTGGGGAATGTTACTGGAAAATGTCGAGCCACTTTCACTTTTTTTTTGGTAGTGTGTGAATTAATTTTCACTCTATTACTTGATTTTACAAATGTGGGTCACTTAATTTTCTTCACAATAATTTTAAAGCCATGAAAGGAAAAGTATTGTGTAGCTAATTTGTAACAAAATCCCGAACTGTTGTAATTTTAGTTTAATTGCAATCAAGGTGAGTATTTTGTTTCCTGTTTGCATTTATTTAAGCCTTAAAGCAGCAGGTAAGGTATGTGACCATCAGTATGGCCATTTCTGGTTGTTGGCTTCTGTGGCATATTCTGGAACTTCTGACTTTCCTAATGCTGGTGTACATAAACTCTCAGCTTTTGTTGTCACGGATTTGAAAAATCATCAGTAATTTCTGTTTTCATGTGGCACCTCAGTTCATTTTGACACCACACCAGCCCAACTGTCCTGGGTTTTGGAGTGAAATCACAAATGCAACTGCTGCAGCCTCTCAGCTCCAAGCAGCACCTTTCTTGGTGTGTGATTAAAAAGCCTCAAGCATTCTTACCTTGTCATGCTGCTTTATCCCTCTCTTTGGCAGTCCTAATTCACCCACCGCAGGGGGGAACTTTCTGGCTGAAAGTTGTACAGTGGCGTGCAATAATCACAATTGTTGCTCCTGTTAGGACTCAGAGGTTCTGTTTTTCCTGTATCTTGATGAGCATTTGGTGGATCCACAGGAGCAGACCTGCTACAAATTCACTCTGATCTTATGAAACATCTCATCTTACAGCTGTCAGTGATAGTCTGACAGGTTTACTGGGGCCACACTCATTCTCGAGCAGGGCTGTTTCTGTGTGGAAGCTCTTCATGGTGTTAGAGAACAGGGTTTTTTGTGTTTTGCAGAAGGATCACCCTTTCCTATGAGTGCATGTGTCTCTTTTCTGGGATGCACAGTTACCTGTGCCTGGCATCCTCAATGCCAAATGTAATTTTTAAATTTGTGGCTTTTGCAACTCCACTTCCAAGAGCACCCTGCCTTTGGAGATATGCCACCGATACTCTGTATCATGAATGAATCTTCTCTTGTGTTTCTGTGGATGTCCCAGTCCTTCCTTTTCCTTCACTTGCTCCAGTGGTGGTGAAGGATATCTCCATCCTGGGATAGAATCACAGAATACCAGGTTGGAAGGGACCCCACAGATCATTTGGTTCAACCTTGTCTGGCAAAAGCACACTCTAGAAAAGATGCCCTAGCACCTTGTCCAGCTGAATCTGAAGTGTCCAGTGTTGAGGAACCCTCAAATTCCCTGGGGAGATTATTCCAGTGGCTGATTGGTCTCTTTGGTCTCTTTGAAGTAGGATTTCCTACTGAACTTTGTGCTCAGAGGTAGGAACCTGTATGAATCTCAAGCCTGTCAACATGGCCTGCAGAGTTTCTTGCTGTAAGTTCGGAGACATTACGTGCAAATAATGTTTGACAACTGCATTGTAGTGTTGTGTGTTAATGACTAAGGGAATGCCATGTGCTTTGTGCTTGCAAAACTTGATTGCACCAGACAGTTGCTGGAGGACCTATATATGACTTGCTTTCATATTCACACTCTGGAGCTTGGGCTTCCTGCCAGATGCCTGCTGGGTGGAAGTGCTGAGGGGTGGATGCCCTTTCACTAGTGCCTTTCCACCTGAAGACAGTGTTAATCCTTGCCTAGTTCAGAAAGTTCACATTTTGGGTTTTCTTCAGTTTCGAGTGGAGCATCTTGTCTACTTGTTTTGTCTCTAGAGCCAGGATTCAATACAGATCCTGCATCTGGATTTTGCTACCCCCAGCTTGGATTCAGAATGGCTTTTGTTAGATACAAGATTTGTTTTCTCCACTCTGAGAGATGTTCTCATTGTCAAAAGAAAATCTACACCAGAGAGAAATTTTATTTGAGTAGACTCATTAATATATCTGGTGTTAATTCAGGGCCAGGATATTGAGAAGAAGAATCTGGCTTTGAAGAATCTGGCTTTATCCAGTAATTTGTCAGAAGTACATCTGTCAGTTATTTCTGTACCTCTTCTGAGGGCTCAGTGATGATCTCACCCTTCCAATTCAAACTAGGATCCTTGGTCAAAGCACCTCCCTTTTCCCAGGATACCTGACAAAGAGAAATTAAACTGGGCATTTAGATGCCTAGTGATTATACATTTTGAGCCTATGTCTGTGGTACTCATACTTAGGTACTCAAACAGGTGACTTTTCTCATTGCTTTCATTAACAAGGTAGCTTTGGATTTGTGCATTTCACATCCATCTCTTACTTCCTTTCCCTTCATCCTTGCAGCATTTCCCTTTCAATTACACGTTGAGAAATACTGAGTGTAGAGGGGGCTTGCATTAGCTTCTGTGGAGGGCATCAGTTTGCATTCAAGCTTTCATTTAGCAGTCGTTGTAGCTAGGTGAAGTGCTTACTGTTTCCCAGATGGAATAAGTGCATGGATTATATATCTCAAAAGAGTCAATTTACTTCTAACTCTTTCCTATTTTAATAAATAGTGATCATGTGTCTCTTTTGAGCTCAGTAGAACTTAAACATTTCATATGTTGATAATATTCTTGCTGTTACAGGCAGCTTTGCACATATTTAAAAATTAATTGAGGGAGATACTCTTTTGATCCTAAGTGCAAATGTTATCCAAAAAACTTCACAGAGATTGTACCATTATTTTAAGCTTTCCAGCTTGTATTTCTGTGCAAGTCCTTAATTGAATATTTGCAAGAGGCAGTTGCACTCTACCTTGTCCTTTGCTTCAGCCCTCTGGCCCCACCCCTTTTAAGGCAGTGATCCCTTTTAAAGCACGGGGAAAGGGACCTGGACTGCAGGGCTGTCTTCTACCAGCTCTCTGCCAGAAATTAGATCCCTTACCTCTGCAGTAAAATTCTCAATGTGTCTGCACTGGAATATGCAACCAAAAAGGTTGACTGTGTGTTCTTTACTAAAAGCTTTAATAGAAACTCAGCTGACAGTATACTCGAGTAAACAGTGCCATGAGGATATTGTCCTAAATGTAATCTTTGAGTTGCTTGTGTGTTGTTTTCTTTCACATAATTCCTCAGAATAGTTTCATTGTTCTGTGGAAAACAGCAGATTTTGCTTTTGTCTGCCTCACAGTAGGGAGAAAGAATAGAATATGGAAGTAAGAAATCTGATGTTATTTTCCCCAGAACTCTTTGTTTCTGTTTCACAAGTGACCTAAATTCAGAGCAAACTGTGCAGTAGGTGAGTCTTTACAGGTGGTGTCTATACCACCTGATTAAAACCTTGAAGAACCTAGAGAAAATTTACATTAAATAATTTAGACTCAAAGGGAAAATGTTTTAACTCATAAAATTCTGAAGCAAGAGGCTGTTACACGGTGATCTTCTAAATCTGGCTGTACAAATTTGGTGATTTGTGTTGAAGAGCTGACTATGTATACAGTTTCTTATAAAAGTTGTATGAAAGTGAAAATACAGAAAATGAATGTTAATATGGCAAATGTTTTTAATAGTTTACTGTCTTAGATCATTAGTTAAGATCGCCAGTTATTCTCAAAGCCTGTGTTGTGTTAAGACTCGTACAGGGACTGACCCAAACTGGTACTCTAGCATTGGGAGTTCACCACTGCTTACCTTGGCATGGCAGTGGCTTTTCAATAGTCCCTCAACAACTACTGATAAATAAAATTATATGTACCTGACTGGATAAAGTCCTGAGCAACCTGGTTGATTTTCGTAGCTGACCCTGCTTTGAGCAATAGGTCAGGCTGGAGACCTCTGGAGATGCCTTCCAGCCTGGCTCATCCCGTGATCCTTGTGTGTATAAATGTGTGTGAGGATGTAACCATGTAATGTTTATGGATCATTTATAAAGAAATGCTGGGTGATTTCAGATGTAGCTATAATAAACTTTTCACTCTGCTGGTTTTCTTTGCCCAGTCTGCCACTAAGAAACCCCGGAAGTCTCCAGCGGACAAGGGGCGTTCTGACGCTGGAGCTCGAGGAGCAAGTCGTGGGAGAGCCAATGGCCACCCGCAGCAGAACGGAGAAGGGGACCCTGTTACTTTGTTTGAGGTGGTTAAGCTGGGAAAGAGTGCTATGCAGGTAAAATGTCTACTTGTGTTCCCCCTCACAGTTCAGTGTATCTCAACTGGAGTCCAGTCTAAGCTGTGCTTTTGTAAACAGTGGTGTTTTCTCATGACTGCATTGGTCCAACAGACTGTGTGATAAAGTACAGGACTTAGTGGGCTCTGATTGATGGCTGTCATGTATCCTTCTGAAGAACAACAGGCCTGGCAGAAAGTCATGTGTTTCAAATTTTCCATTATTTTGTTCATTACTCCTAAGTTAAAAATATATGTTGGTATTAAGCAGTTCATTAAAGAATATCCTGTAGCAAGTTTTATATGGGGAAAAACTGTATGAAAATAATGATGGATCCAAGCCTTTTTTGTTCACTTGTTTGTTCAAAAACACCTGCTTACACAAGCAGTTTGGAGCCCTTTGCACTGGAACTTGTATTCCTGCTGTCCCCATCAAGGCAACAGATGAAGGCTAAGCTATTTGCTTAGACTTCCACTGAGTCTGAGGGAAAACATGGACACATCCTGAAGGCAAATTTTTCATTGTAAAATAAATAAGATAGTTGTAGTTGCCTCTAGAAATGTTTCTTACCCCCTTATGTTTTGGTCAGGTCAGAAGTCTTTAGAGGATGTGTGGGGCCAGGCGATTCGCACTTCAAGATGCTGCACAGAGGATTGGTTTTGTGCGGTTTTAGTAAGCTGCTATGCTGCAGCTCTTGGTTTTGGTACTCAAAGGCGAAACAATGAGCCCAAAACACTCTTCAGCCCATGCAGTCCAAAGCCAACAGTCATTCCTGCTCTGAAGGATTGTTTAAGCAAACCTCCTTTACTTTACAGGACTTAGGCAGTATCAGTTAGTTTGTTTTGGTGCTGACTAACATGAGAAAAGTACAAATTAGGAAAATGAGGTGCCAAGTCCCATTCTCAATATTACTTTTAGTGTAGCTACAAGCTAAGTCTCTAAGTCCCAGAGGAATCAGGTATTGCAAGTGAGTGAAAGTTGTTGAAAATTTTCTGTCTCAAATCTGTGGAAAGTCTGAGATGTAATTTTAAAGACGTAATACACAGGAAGGAAATGAGAATTTTTGTTCTTCATAGTTTCTGTATGTACACATACTCAGGATTGACCCTTCTTATCTAGTAGGTGAAGACAGAACAAATTTACTCCTAACAAAGCTATGGGTTCCTTGTGCCTTTTTTTCCTACAACAGAGCTTCCAACTTTGTTTGGTTTTCAGCACTTTTTCAAATTTTGTTTTTGGCAGGAATTGAGGAAACATCTGGAGTCTATTTTCTGATTTTACTGTGGTACAGAACATACAATATACTTTATGTAGTTAGTTGACTTAGAGTTACTGGTATGTGCAGAAGCCAAACAGAAAGGAATGGACGATTACTTTGATATTTGATGACTCTGTGTGTGTGTGTGAAGTTGACTTTGATACATTTTATCTATTTCAAAAGAGATGCTAACACAAGTCTTCTGCAGATTAAATACAAAAAAAAATTTGTCTGCATGTTTGTATGAAGAAACCTTTGGAATTCAGATACAAAGGAATTGTTTTGAGAAGTGGAGAATTTGTATACGCATGTGTGGGTGGATGTGCGTCTGTGTATTCATGTATTCATACCTGTATCCGCGAGTCTCATGTGCATAGACGCACACATGCTTCACATGTGCCTAGCCTGCAGGTAGGAGAAAAAGCACCCAGCACAGTCTAAGCAGGGGAGAGATTATATGCAAATAATGAAGAAATAGGCAGGAGTATTTGAACGCCTGGGGGGCAAACAGGCATAAATGACTTGAGCCATAATTTCAAGAGTATGCATTGCTTGGGCACCTTTGAAAAATTTACTGTTGGTAAAAATATTTTAAAGAATTAAAGAAGCCCTATAGTAGGAAAGAGAATGCAATTAAAATGTGATTTAATGTTTTTTAACTTGCAGTTTTGGACAATAATCTTGTGTGAAACCAAGGTTCTGTAAACCAAACTTATTAGTGTCTTTATACTTGTATTTTTCCATAATAGCTTAGGGATTTTGATGTAATAATTAGGAGTGCTTGGCATTTTTGTTTTTCATAGTTTTGATGCAGGTTTTTTTGTGTAATTTTAGCAATTTTGTCAGTATTGCAGTTTTCAAACAAGTGCCATGCATTTGTATTTGGCTGAACATATTATTTCACAATATTTAGTTCTTTCCCTGTAATATGAACATACTTTTTTTCTAGTGCCCCTAAGTTTGCTTCCAGCAGTGAAAACCCAGGAAAATTCAATTAATATGTTCTGACATTACATGGAAATCATGTGCTTTCATTTCTGATCTATCTGCTCCTGCTGTTTGCTCTCAGAATTTTTTTTAGTTGTTAGATTTTTTCTGGCTTTGTGATGCCAGTTCATGAAAGTCTGTAGCTGAATTCAATTTTCACTTCTTTTAAACTTCTCTATTTTGGTTCTCACAGCAGGATTCGTTTACTACTTTTCTTCAGGCTTGTTGCAGGTTACTTCTTCGAGGGGAATAAAATCATTTTAATATTTTGTATTTCAAGTATACATAACTCCAGGTCTGCTCTTTGCATAAAATCTTTGCCTCTGTCACGAGGTGCTGCTTGTGTCTTGTTTGAACTCTGTAAATCTATTTGATACCCATGTTAAGTTGGTATTCATTTGCTCTGTAACCTTTTGTACAGTTAGTGCTTCAGAAGTTGTTCTGTCAGCAGCTCTCTGTGTATGAAGTGTGACATGACCTGCTGCTCATGCTTTCTGCAGGTACATTTTCAAGTGTAACTCCGTTAATACTGTTCATAGAACTTCTTCAGACTCTGGTTTTTATTTTCATAGTCAAACATGATACTCTTCTGCTTTTTGTCATTTATCTCTTCCATTATTTATTTTTAGTTAAATCATTTTATGGTGGCAGCTATACCCTCTACATTTCCCCACTCTGAACTTCCATCGGCAGAATGGTCTCTATCAGCATTTCTCACGTGCTCAGCTGCCCACTGGTGGGAAGGAAGGCTTGGGTGAGCCTCTGCTCTTCCAGCTGAGCTGCCCAGGCAGAGACTGACTGGTAGCTAAAATCTTCAGACATCTCTGCATTGGTCTCTGACCCTGCTGTTAAGATGACAGGGAACTAAAGAGCTTGTGATGAGATCAGATTTTGTTTAGGACTCAGACTGCAAATTTCTCATGAGTTAGTTATGACCAATTATCTGTAATGAAGTTTGTGCTACTGTTGGTCAAACCAAGCATAGAAGTGTTCTGCTTTCTTGTCTGCAAAGGGTTTTTGTTCCCCCAGCACATCAGAGAGAATGGATCATCAGTAATTCTAGTAGGTGTTCAGTACCAGAACATGAACAGATCTATGCCTTGATGACTCTCCAATATTCCATACATTACCAGTCACCCTTAATTGGTGTTAGCAGTTCACTATGGAGTAGAGGCTGATTTTGAGGAAAAAAAATTTTTTAAAATTGCCACCTCTGCTTATGCTCAGCTAATAAAAGGTAATCTTGGTGTTGATTAGACATAGTTCAGAATAAATATGGCTCCATTATATGCCAGCAAGCATTTTAAGATAAGTATCCAAGTATCTACTCTGTTGAAATGGAATTTTTCATTGTGCCACCAGTTCTTTCTTGTCTTTCCAGAAATCAAGGATACACAGAGTTCCTCACTGTTCTGACATGCACATGGGGATTTGTGTCCTTTGAGGTTCCTTCCCTGTCCGAGTAAAGCCGTATTTGTAGCACTGCTTACCCTGCCATGAGAAGTGCGTATCTGGCAGCAGCTCAGACTTACTCCTGATTAGAGTGACTGTATAACCATATCTACTGTATGCAGGAGGAATTACATGTGGTTTTACATAGATCCTTGAGCTTAGGAACATCAGAGCAGCTGTAACGGGATTGCACCAAAAATCGGACAGCCTGTCTCTGACAGTGGCAGTTAAGAAAGAGAATAAGGTGGCAAAAACGACTTTTGGGGATTCTCCCTACCTCTTGACTGTTTTCAGCTCAGGGTCAATGTGATGTCTGTGTTCTCAGTGGCCTTAATGGCTTTCTCTTCCCTGAGCTTCTTCTCTCCCTCTTGAAGCGTTTTTTGCCAGATCACATCTCTGTGTCTCCCTCAGCTATTTCTGAAAGTGAAGGTCTTTTCAGATTAATAATATACAGACATACATTAAGTATTACCCATGCCTTTTGTGTTCAAGGCATGTTTTAGTTTAATTGTCCTTTATTGTATTTTAACTGCTGTATCCTCCAGCTTGAAGGATGGATAATAGCTTAGGGTTTTCCCAGATTGTTTCAGAAACTCCTTAGGAGTTTGAGTATGCAGTCTCTAAAGTTTACTGGGCAAAATGACTGTATCTATTATTAACATTTAAACTAGTATTGTCATTTTGCTAGGCAGATTTCTTCTGTAGCCTAATCTTGCTTTGCTTTTGATTGTATGCTACTGAATTAAAAGAAAAAAATCTAAACTAGGTGTACTTGGTTTTACAGTTGTTACATTGGGAACAATTTAGCCACCAAACAAAGCATTAATTAATTAGAGGCGTATCCCTTAATACCAAATGAATTTTTCTGCAGTCATCACACAAGGCTTTTTTTCCCTTGTGATTTAATAAGATGTCAGATGATTTTGCTGTTAATGTGAACACAAGTGCCAGTAGTACAGTGTGTGAAAGTATTTGTACCTGAAAATACTCATTATACTTGAAGGCAGAGAAGTCTTTTGCTTTTTGAATGTTGATGTTTTTTGAAGTGTCTGGCGTGATCTGGTGAGCCCTTTACAAACTGTGCTAGCAAAGGAATATGAATCATGTGTTTTAATAAATTGATGGGTCTCTTACTGGAATAACTCCATTTTGTTTCAGCACTCCTCTAAGTATCTTTTCATTCTCGTGTTCAATGTTTATGAGCAGTTTTGATGCTTTGTAGCATCATTTGTGCCCATGATTGGCTCAGCTTAAACAGACACAGCCCCTTGGAAACGGTGTAACGTGTCAACTGTGAGAGATGAGCACCTGCAAAAGTTCTGTACCACCTTAGAAAATCTTGGTGAGAGCTTTGTATGGTGCACCCACCTTTCCTGAGCACTCCAGTGAGGAACTGCTGCCCTGATTATTGTGGATCTGCTGAGCAAGAGTTCCCAGCCTTGGGAGTTCCTGTGATTTTAGTCCATTTGAAAGCAGAATTTTCCCAGTACTTTTTATGCACTTAGTGTAATGCCAGTTAACCTGTACCATTCTAAGATTCTTCTAAGAGAATAAATATTTTTTTCTTCTGGTAGCATTTTTTCTCCAAAATGGTTCAGTGTAACATGTTACACTGATTTCCCTGTGTAATGATATTTAATACCCAGTCCACTGCATAGAACTGTGTATTTACCCAAAATGCCAAACAGCTAATCCTGTATGGAGAGTATAAATCCCTTCGTTTTATTGGGAAGAAATACTTCTAGGGTTGTATTCCTTTCCTCTCTGTGCTTCAGGAAATAAAAAGTTATGTAGGTAGACACTACATAAAACAGATTTTCCCATCTTTGCTTACTGTTACCTTAAAGTGAGATTTTTGGGGTTTTTAAAGAAAATAATTTTGGCTTATCAGGAAGTGCATGATAGGTGCTAGCAAAGTATGAACTCTTTCATAATTTAAAGTTATTATCCTTAGAGAAAAAGTGTAAAATGCATGTCCTCAAGCTGCAGTTCATTTTTATTATCCTTATATTAGGTTTTCACTGGGTGTATATTAGACTTACCGCCTGCAGTTTGGAATGCAGCCAGGCACTCATCCTGGAGCATGCTGCCTGATCTAAATTGCATGTCCTTTCACACACTAAGAACTACCTTCTCCCCGATAGCCATCTGTGTAATTTACTTCAGTCTTCACAAAATTTATCCTTAAAAGGCTTCTATTCTTTTTTTAAAAAGCCTACCTGAACAGATTCACTTAAAAAATTTTATGCAGAGTGTTTTAAGTCTCTCACTATTTGCCTTTGTTTCCCTGGGTTTTTATTTTTAGTGCGCTAAGTTCTTTCCATTATCTATTAAAGTGTATTTTCTAATTTTATCTTCTATTTGAGTTGCTCTTTATATAAGTTATTGAAATATTTAATTTCACTGTGCATTCCTTTTTTAATCAGTTTCAAATTTCATGTGAGTAACTTTCGGTTTTTGGCAGAAGTTGTTAGTGTACGCTTTGATTTTTGAATTTTTTCCTACCTTGATGTAAACACGTTGCACACCCATTCTAGAGTAATTTTTTTCTTTCATATTCACTGTAAATGAAGCATGTCCATGATCAGTTGTACGAAATGGCAAATATTTAAAGTTCTTTATACTCGGTTTGCCTTGTTTTACAGTTGACTCAGATCTTTCATTTTAACATGCGCTTTGTATACGGTAACATTTGTTTTCACTTTTGTTTGTAGCACTGTTGCCAGATTGTTAATTAATTGAAATTGTGAAATAGCTTTTTTTGAAATCAACTTTCATTAATATTTAGTGGGACTGTGCTAATTTACACGAGCTGGCAGGGTGTCCTCTGCAGTCAATCCCTCTGGTTCCTCCAACAGTTAATGCTCCTAAATTCTCTCACACTGAAGGAATATGAGATGGATTCCTAGCTGCAAAGCCTAGAGGAGGAAATAAGATCATTAGCTTCGTTATTTCATTCATTGCATTAGACTTGCTTTTGCTGGCAACCCTGAGCTGCTGTTCCTCTTCAGTACCATAAAATGCTTCTGTTTATCTTTTAGCAGGCTTTGAGATGTGAAGGTCAATATTTCTGCAAGTTGATTGATTTGAGGTTGTTTACTCAGTCTGTGGATCTGTTCTGCTACTTGATTGACTTTATTTAGGCTTCTTATTTTTGTAGGGTTGCTTACCCGGCATATTCTTAAAATTCTGCTCCATGGTAGTTCTTAAAACAGATTCATCAGAGAGTTCATTTCTGTGAGATTCTCTTGAAAAGTGTCTCAGGCTTTGGAAAGTCTTTGTACTGACTCTGTATTTGTACCATACATCATCTGCCATTTGCAGGAAACCTTGATTTTTTACTCAGTTCTCATAAGAATAGAAGCAATTGCATAATAAAAAAAATGGTTGAGTCTCATTTTTGTAACGTACCTGTATGGACTTGGTGACTGATGCAGAGACGTGGTGCATGTATGTGTCTGTGTATATGTATGTGTGTGTGTGCATATGTATGTAGATGTGTCCTGACAGCAGGAAGTGGAGGAGGCTTGTTGGTGTTTCTGGGGTCATCTGGAGGTTTTATCTGTGTAACTGAGCTTGTTGCCAAGTATGCCTTTGCATTGAAGTTGACGAATCCCAAAAGAATGGATGTGCTGCCCCTGGGCAGGCTGCAGCACATGTCCTGCAAATCCTGTGCCTCCCCAGAATGCTGAATTTATCATGTATTTCGTGCACAGCATATAAGTGCACATTTCCATACGGTAAATCCATGCTCCCCTCTGCATCTGAAGGTAAAAACATCTGGAAGCAGATGGGTACCACTGGAGCAAGTCACGCAATCTGTTGCTGACTTCTTTCCTAAGTGTTTTGTGGAAGTAGGCACGGACACTTGTGGGGATGAATTCTGGGAGATGGAACCTGCTTGTAGCTACTGCCTTTCCAAAAGGGCCTCCTGGTCCTTGCCTCCTGTCACCACATGTGCCTTCAAGGTGTTAAATGATCTGTGCTTGGGACAGGTGACAGGGAGGGGCAAGAGCAGGAGGTCTCTGGGCAAGATGACCAAATGTGGGTCATTATCCTGAGTTTGCTCTTGGATTAGGTGTGAGAAGCTGTTGAAAATGTGGGAACTGGATGGAGGTGGCCAGCAAGATAAAATCATCTTGGAGGGTTTGCTGTAACCTGGGGCCTGTTGGTTAGAAATCCTTGTTTTTGATAGGAGTCCTTCTCTCTATGCATATTTATGCAAAAGAATTCCATTTCTGGCAAGGATTGCATGTTGCACCAAATGCTACACTGCTGCCCGTGGTTGATTTCTTTTTTGCTTGTATTCAACCTTTTTCCTGGTATTTGGATTACTGCTGTTTTGTCTTGGTTCAGTTGATACTTGTCTCTCTTTTGGGTCTGATGTGTGTCATTTTTATTTTTTCATCTAGTGTTTTCAGTTTTTATAGCTCTTTTCTGTCACATCAAAAGTCAACAGTTTGGTTAAGTTCCAACTGTTGCAGCATATGTAGTCTGGCTTCATTATCTCCTGTTGCCTTAAACTGTAATCTCTTAACAAAATTAGGCATCAAGCTTGCCAAGTCTACACGAGGTGCTGAGTGTGTGGGGCTGTGGATGTGATTTTGGGGCACTGATTTTTAGGGCTTAGTGAATGCAGTTTGTGTGGCTCTGTGCTGATGCTGGCAGGTCAGGTGCCTGTGTGTGACTTGTCACCCACAGCCCCTCAGTCAGTGGGGCTCTCTTGGGGTGAAGACAACCATTGTGCAGCAGGAGCTCTCTCAGCTCTCCACATGTAACTGCTCGGGGCGAGGAGTTGCACCGACAGCTCACTGAACGCTGACTGTGCGTGTGTGTGTCACACACAGTGCTGAGCGTGAAGGCACTGAGGGGCTTGTGCATGTCAGCTTAGATAAAATGAACCCTACCCACAAATTCAGATTTTACTTACAGCTCTCAGTTCTCTGCGAGGTCCAGACAGTCTTTGCCTGCCATCCCTCTGAGAACCTTCACTCTGATTTTTCTGCTTTTCTAATCTACTGCTGCCGCTGAAGACTCTGCATTGTCTTGAGTCTGGTCCCCAAGTCTGGAGATGAGCCACCTGTCTTTATTTTTCTGTAAATTGCACAATGGTTCTGGGTTGAAAATGCAAATACCACACTGGTAGGACATAGTGGGCCCCGAGTGCCCAAGGACACAGCGTGTCCCACACAATTCTTTTTGTACGAGAGACAAAAAATAGAAGAAGTGAGAGGAGCTGCACTGATGCTGCAGTTTGAGGTAGTGCTGCAAAAATCAATTAAATAATGGTATAAAAGAAGCAGAAGTAAAATTTAAAGGTGTTCCTTCACGTTTCTTCCCTTGGCCCCTCTCTTTTTTAAGTCCAGATGGGTTCATTGGCAGTATTTATAGCACAGTCCAGGAGAAGTTGCAGTGGTATGGCTGAAGGGGCAGTGTATTGTAGCAACAAACAGGAGTAAGACTGAACGTGGGAGGGAATTTCTTGGGCCAGCCTTACTTCCGTGGGGAGTGTTTTCTGTGGAACTCGGCTGTGGCTAATGAACAGATACTGGGGAACTAGTTATTAACACTCAGGAAAAGCAGCTGAGATTTCCCAGGCTCAAAGAAGAATATAGTAGACTTCAGAAACTGTCAAGAGATGTGTGACAAGAGTGGACAAGGATAAAGATAGGGCATTATTTCTGGGCAAGCCACATGGCACAGAGTAGGATTATTCTGCCTGGAAAGAGGTGACCAGACAGAAGCATGAAAAATGCAAACAGGGGCTTGGGGTTTATTTTTTCTTATTTCATAAGAATTGGGTCACATCAAATAGATCTAACAATTGGCAAGTTTAAAAACACAATTATTCTTTTATTTTGCAGTGAATAATTAACCCTTGCGCACTGCTGCAAGATGATGTTGCTATAAAGCTGGTTTAGACAGACACATCCATGAGAGAAGGAATTTGCTGGCGTCTTAAGGGTCTGGGAGAGTAGCTCAGAAATATCAGTGTATTCTTGCCCTTTTCTTACTCTTTTTCCTACATGTATAAGCCCTGTTGGGCAGGTGAACCTGTCATCTGACCCAGCACAGCTGCTATTTTCTTTAGTGTAAAAAATAGCTGCTGGCAATTGCATGTTGTTCTGATATCTACAGTAGCAGAGCTGTTCAAACAAATCTTGTAAATTGGTAATACACCAACAGCCTGGTCATTAAGCTCTGTCAATATTTGGTGTAGTAAATACTTCCTACATTTGGTTTATGTGCCCTGGAGAATTTTACTGATTGATTGCAATGATTGATACTTCCAAGAACAGGTCTGAATTCATGATGAAATAACACTGAGATAACATTCTAGATAACTGGTTTTGTGCTGCTGCTTTGTATTTCCTCAACTTGTGTGAAGCTTAATTAGAGGCCAAGACTTCCTTTCTAATTTCTTCTAAGTAGCAGATGGACCCCTTTGTAAAATTGCTTCTCCTACTGGGTGTGTGTGTGTGTGTGTTGGGAGGCAAAACCTGTGAAAACTTGAGTTTCCTGGCAAATTGGATGTTTAGAGATTCATGCTGGTTGTCGGATAACATGATTGTGCTGCTAGTCTGCTCCTGGCTCAAGGGTGTGTAGTGATGTGTGTTAAACGTGGAGCGCTTTGGCTCAGTCCAGAATTGTGTCTCTGGTACATAACACAACTGGCTTGCTGCTCCCTTTTCCTCATACACCTGCCAAGGGCCCACTGGCAGTCTTGGGAGTTTGCACTTGGATAAACTGGAAATTGCAGAGGCATTTTTCAAGATCCCTCCTTACAGCTACTAATTAAGAAAAAGGCAGGTTTTTCTAAGAGGTCAAATTGTTTGGATTTTTCTTTCATATTGATTCCTTTTTAGCATGGTAGAAGCCAGTTGTGTGGGCATGGTGGGTGTTTGTATGTGTGTGTGTTTTTTTAAAATTAATTTCATAGAAATCATTGTAGACTTGAACTGTCCAGAATAAACGAATCCATTTGCAAGGTGTACTCTGATAACATAATCAAGCTTTTCCTAATGAATGCTGTTGCATGTGCGGAACAGAAAAGTTTGGTTTTTTCCTCCTAAAATAAGTAAAGCATAATATTTGCTTACATTAAATATACACAATTCCTTACCTACAGTGTTTATGTAGCTGAGGAGCTTGGAATATCAGAGATGATAAAAATATCTCCTGTCTTCCTGTAGTTCTGAGGGCAGTTTAAAACTGAGTTTCCTATCCTGTAATCCAAGTGGTTTACAAACACCCTAAGTCCAACTTCTGTGTCTTATTTTATTTACTATGTATTCCTCATTATATTTTGTCTTCCTGAACTATATACAGTGTTCCTGAGTGACTGATGTACTTTTAGCCTTTATAAATACTGAAATGTTCACTATGCAATATAAAATCAGTATTTATGCCAAAATATTTCTACTCATCAATTTTCTGGGAATATATGTTGGTCATTCTGAAGGGAATAACAGTGTTTGTTTTTTTCAACACAATTTTAAAACTGAAAAAATACTCTTAAGTAGTTTTGAGGAATTACAGTAATTTGAATTTGAACTTGTGTTTGTACAATATAATACCAGAAAATAATGCATATAGTTCTGCTCTCTAAGAATATTTGTTCTGTCTCCACCTTGAGAGAAGGTGCATAGTTTTCTGAATTGTACACATGTATAATTATGCAAAATAAATGCTCAATTATAAAATTACATTCTGAAAAGAATAAGTCATTTGGCTTTAATAAAACATTTTTTAAGAGTCTCTGATAAGTATTCTTTTTTTCTTGACAGTCTGTGGTGGACGACTGGATTGAATCATATAAACAAGACAGGGACATAGCACTTCTGGATTTAATCAACTTCTTTATCCAGTGTTCAGGATGTCGAGGTACAGAACATGGGAAACAAGTTGTATAGAATAAATCTGACCTACAAACGTGTGTTAGTGCAAATGCTGGTAAAGATGGGGGAGACACTTGGATTGGTACTCCTCATGTGCATGGTTTGTATAGAAATATTGTCTGCATTCCAGAATAACTTGATTTAAGGCTTGTTTGTCAAGAGCTACCCTTTCTTTTTCTCACTTTCCTGTCATCATGCTAAAGTGTACAAATCCTCAACAGAGACACTCTCCTCGTCAGCAGCAGGAGCCAAAATATCTGGTGCTCCAGGTAGGCGCATCTTTACTTCCCATTCCTGTTTCTTCCAATTTTTTAATTGCAAAAATTACTTGGTAACTGTACCTTAACTTTGATATTTTTTTCTTTCTTTTTAGGAATTTTTTTTTTCTTTTAAACTGAAGAGGAAGGAGTCAGGCTTCAGTTGACTTCAGTTAGCAAGAAAGATTTCCTGTGGATGAAGCACCAGTGTTATTTGTTGTCTGTGATACTTTATCATGTCAGCAGCGAGTGCCCTGCCTTTTATACCCTATTTAAGCAGTCTTCATTACCAGGCATGGAGCAGTCAGCCTTTCTAGCATTCTGTTGCCACACCATGCCTTCTAATAAATTTTTCATGTGTTGTCTTTTTTCAGTTAGCTCAGCTTTGAAAAGAGATGAAGACAGAGCTCCACTCTCTCTCTGTAGTGCCCAGGACCAAACTATTTCCTGTTTTCTGATGCTTCCTAGAATTTACTCTGGGTAGAGTTGAAAACAACCCACAATTGAGAAATTCTTTTTCTTCATTTTGTATCTGATGTGGGAATACACTTTTAGGCATCAAATGGTCTGGGTAGAAGTCCCTTTTCTTCCTTCTTAAGGTGAAGTCTTGAGTAGTTAAAAGCATCAGAGAAAAGAAATAGGAACCATCAGCAGCTTCAGCAACCCTTCTTCATAGCTGAAGGAAATAAACTTATTTTGGGGATGACAGTAAAGACTGAAGCTCTGGGAGCATTCTGGGAAAGGGCTGAAGGTTAGGGCTTAGGTTACTGGCCTCTGTCAATGTCTGCACTGTTCATACAGAACCCCTGAAACATTTTTCAGTAATGTTTGGCAGCTTATGTGAAAGTAGTTGTATTCTGTGTGCTTTTTCTTTTTTTTTAACTTGCTCCTGAAGGTGTATATGAAAAAAGGCAACCCCACAAGCTTATTTGTAAGAATTTGGGCAGCATTAAACCGAAGACATCCCTGGCCATATGTTTATATTCTTGTTGATGCAAGCTTTTGGTGAAGACATGTCATAAATATCTTCATTCCCCTGCTGCTCTCTAATTTATTCTCCCTTTCTTTCTCCTCGTTAGAGAAAGCAGCACTCTGATAAGATTCCTATTTTTTAAACCCCTTGTTCGTGAGTGATGCAGGCGGAATGCCCACTGTCAGCCATATGCCGCTGGAGCAAGTGCTTCCCGGAAAAGCTTTCTGTTACTGGCTGGGAGGCAGCAGCACTGTGAGTGCCTGATGTCACTGACTCACTTGGCTTTTCTCTGAATGGTGACTTTCCATTTTCAGTGCTGTGCTCTGTATCCCCAGGGGTATCTCTGCTGAGCTTCTTTCAGTGCCTTCTGGTCCCAAACAGCAATGGTAGGAGAAAGGAAGCAAAAATTACTCGCCCCCATGTCTTATTTCTGTGTTGGAATTTTTGCAATGGCTACAATAATAGCCGTGGAACAGGGTTAAAATCCTGGCAAACAGTGCAGTTCTTTCCAGTTTCCAATAATATGCCTGTTTTCTAGAATAAGTAAGAGCTTATCAAAAGAGGAGAGTGGATTTTACTGGTAGTCCACTTAGGGTAAAGTGCATGCTAAGCTGTCCTTAATGGAATTGTGAAACAGGGGCTTGTTCTGTATTTTGTGAGGAAGACCAAGATTTTTTTTTATGGGAAGGTCATATATTGTGACATCTTTATTTCCCTTTAGAGACTTTGTTGACATTCTTGCTTATTTTTATTTCTGATATATAACAATCCCTTGTGAATCTCAATGACTGCTTTATCTTCCTTAATTTTCTTCTTTTCAGTTTGCTCCACTAACATTGTCTTGGATTCTCCAGCCTTCTTTCCCAAAGTTGGGTCTAAATGCTGACTGATAATTTTGTTCTTGTGATCATTAACTGAAGGGAAGAGGACAACTGACTTAGGAGGAAGTTTCTCAGGAAAGTGTGATGCTAGCTTTATGAATCTACCATTTCAACAGTGCTTAGAATCACTTGATATCTAAATATATGTAAAGTACATTTAGCTTGATGTGTCTTTCAAAAGTTTTGAGCAGGTGAAGAGTGTGTGCCCATTTTCTGGCTTTAATTAGAAATCATTGAGGCACCAAACTATTTTATTTAGCAACACTATTGACCCTGAAAAAATACCTTTCTGTTTAGAGAAATACTGATTTTAATGTATTTATGCCATTCTCTTGGGCAGCACAGATGCTTGAATGAACCTCTTGGCATCTTCTAGCTTTGCTTAGAGCTGTTACTGAAATGAGAAGTGAGCTCTTGTAAATATGAGTAAGCAGGTGTATTATGTAAATTGTTAATACTAACAATTGTTAAATTAGTGAATTTTGCAGGTGAACATAAAAGATCTGTGCAATTTAAAATTCAATAAATATACACCAAATATTCAAGCATGTCTGTCCTTTGTCAACTCTTCTGAGTATCTATTTAATGTTTGTCCATTAAAAACATAGGAGATTAGGTTTTAGCGTGACTCCAGTAACCTTTCAATGTTTTTAGAGTGCTATTTGGTGTAAATGAAAAGTTTCTTATATTGAACTGTCAAAACATCTCAGTTCAATAAGCAGATTTGCATGGGAGTTGGTCACTTGTAATGTCATCTTTCCTCTAGTCTGCCTGCTCAATCTGTACATCTGTTGCCTTTGCTAGTTTTGATTACAAAGAAGTGAAATGTTTATGTAGAGAATTTTTATCTTGCTTGTTTTTTTCCTTCGAGAATACAAAAAAGTCCCTGCCTTTTACAGCTTGTCTGTGTAGTCTTTTCCATCGTGTTATGTTGAATTTTTGTGGCAGAAAAATGGTTAACAAGGACTGATACATTCACCCATTCACTTTTTGTTTCTGAACCTTTTGAAATGTATTGCTGCTTTTAGAGGGAGGATTGTATCAGATAGTACCTTAGGAAGGTGAAAAGGTAAGTGTTAAAATACTACTTCATGGAAAAACAGCAAAAATGCTGTTTGCAGTCCTTGAAAATAAAACAGGTAAGTCTTTTGGTAGTAGGTGTTTATTTTCCATGGGATTCACCATCTGTAAAGCAAGTGGTGTTGTATTTACTTTCTTATTTCTAAGTCAGGAGCAAAATTTCATAGTTTTCATTATTAGGTAACAGGGAACTTTTTGACATTATCTTGTCGTAATGATAAAGCCCTTTTTTCATTTAAGTACCTCTGGACTCAGGGGTGGAAGTGTATCCACACTACTGAGATTTCCATCCCCAGTGTTGTGCTTTGGTCTGCAACATTGTGGATTCAGGCACCCTCCTTCCTTGCAGAAGAGTTGCAGATTGGTGTTCAGAGTTTTCTGGGGGGTTTTGTGAGCTCTTTTCCATTGCTTCCTTCTTTGTAGGAAGATATTTTTGTTCTTCCCCCTTTTTTCTCTTCTTCTTTTGAATGTTTATGTAGCATCTAGTGTCGAGCTCTCTGAGCTGGTTGCAAGCAAACTGAAATGTCTAATCAGCAATATGTGCATGAGGTCCCAGAAGGATTGTAACTGTGTCAGTGTGATGCTGCATCAGGGCTAATTAGCTCTGCCTCTCGGACTGAGTAATTAGCTCAGGTATCCTGCTCTGCTGCTATGACAACCAGGCTGTTTCCATTTCTGGAGCTCCCTGGATTTAGAGCTGACTTGGGTATCTGCATGGCTGTCAGCTCATGCCTTCTGTTATTGATAGAAAACAAACAGAAAGCTCCTCAAGCACTCTGACCTTTCTACATTTTAAGGGCAGAGAGCCATGCTTGTGGAATAAATATTTTTTTTTCTAAGCAGAAGCAATTAGTGGTTGGAACAGCCTCTTGAGCTGTGAAGGAAAACTAGCCACTGAGTCCATGGGAGAAAAGAAGCTTTCTTTTGCAGGGGAAAAGGGTCTCACATAGTTGAAGAGGAAACTACTTGACTACTTTCAAGTGTACAGTGAAATTATTCCCATTCTTTCTCTCCCATCCATCTCCTTCCCTCTCATTTATTTTCTGCTGGGTAAGCCAGAAACCTGTACATTCTTAAGCAGGTTTTTAGAAGTGGTTTGAGCACTGCTGCCACTTGCTCACCTGCCTCTATCGACCAGCTGTGAAACACCAGTTGCTGATGGAACCAAACTGGTGGAACTCCCTTCCTGTTAAATTCCTGGCAGTGTTGTAGCTTCCCCTGGGCTGTAAGGGGCTCTCCATTTCTTAACCGCAGCTTTTTGAATTGGCACACTGAAGTTGTCCTTAGTAGTTGGTGAAGGAAGTAATATATTTTCTTTATATGATCTTTCTCATTCTTTATTTTTCGCACAGAATCTTCTCTTTAGGTTCCTGTGTGGAATCAGTCATTGATGAGCAAATATTCCAGCTGTCACCTGTCAGCCTGGATTGCTGGTGCTGCTTAAGGCTGGGTTTTTCTCAGTTGTGAGTAAGCAGAGATCTGTCTATGACTCTTTCCCCAGGACTTAAAGCCAGACTCCTTTGTGGTAACATTTCCTGTGAATCAAACACTTGGGGTTCCACAGTCTCTTCCCACTTCATCCTTGAGTGCCTGGTTGTTCCTCACCTATTCTAGATCCTCTGTCAAATTCTGATTGAATGGTGCAATCTGAGCCAGTAAGTGCAGGAGTTCTGAGTTAGCTTGCTCATTTTGGTTTTTATTAATGTTCTATGAACTTAATTAAGGGCAAATGAATAGATTTCTGCTTTGCCAAAGGAAACTGAAGGCTAAAACCAGGAAAAAGCAGCATAGAGTGGCCATTATATGCTCTGGCAAAAGCAGTGAGCAAGCAAGTGCTTGCTTTGCTGTTGGAAAGGATTCCAGAAAGCAAATTGGCCAGGAAATACTGTTATTTACTGTGATTAATAATATTTTAATAGGGGTTATAATATGGTAATTAGAAAAATGGTCTAAAAAATTATTTGTGCATGGTTTTGTTTTGTGATCAAAGGAATCATCATTCTGTACAGGTTGATATTACAGAGCACAAAGAAGACTTTGGTAAATATAATTTTCTACATACAGGCCTTTTGCAAGGAACTGCAGAGCATGAGACGTTGCTGACTTTGGCATGTGTTAAAAAGCTTTACCTCTTCAGTCATTCAGTTATTACTAAGAAGTTGGTATCATAAATATTTTGCATTGTGACCAAATTAGAAAATAATGCAATTCATTGCATTGGAGCTCGTATTTTTATTAAGGGTATAAAGTCTGCTTTCTCACAGTTTCTTCAACAAAATCCCTTTTGAGTGTGTGAATATAGGGCAGAATGTTGCAAAGAGAGAACTAATACACATTTTGAAAAAATGTTACTTACTTGTGTAGGATTTAAGTCATAGCAATGTCAAGGATTTCTAAAATATTTTGTATGCATAGTATACAGAAATAAGTGCACCCCAATAACTCTAAAGCAGTTAAAAATATGCCATTAACCACATTGAAAAGTGGGAAGATAAAACTGTAGGATGGAAATGACTTAATCTTAATTTCATGTGTGGTGTAGATAAATAGGAGCTGAACTTTGTACTTCTTGTTTCTGAGCCTTGAGGTAATTTTTTCAATGTGTTTATCTTGAAGTGAAAGCTTACAAAATTCAAACTGAAAATAAGATGCAAATGGCTCAGGTGGAAGGTAAATAAGATTACCAGGCATACATTAAATGTTTCATCAGTTCTTTAAATGAAGATAGGTAGGGTTAAAAAGTTCATATCAGACACTTTACAATTAATATGATTACATCAAAATCAATTTTTTGTGAAGAGGTACAAATAGTTAATATCTGTTGACATTCTGGAAATTAAAGCTTTGGTTTTGTTGTGTGTATTGTTTTAAATCAAAAAGGTTTTCACTATTTCATCCTGTTTGCTGCTGAATGCATTTGTACTTGTCATCTCATGTACTTTTTCTTCCTTACTATTTCTTTTTCCTCTTCTTTAGCCCTTCAAAGATTCTTTGGCTATGAGGAAAGTAATTACAATTTTAAAAAAAATTCTTTTAAACTTTGCATGTTACTAACTCTTCTGGGGATGAGAAGTGTTGAAAAATTGAAAAAGAAAATCCCATCTGAAAGTGTAAAAAAGCGTTGAAGTAGTGCAACACATTTTATAGCCACTTGTGAACTAATGGCATCTTTTTTCCAAAAGATGTATCCTGCTCCTTTCAGAAATTAGTGGGAGAAAGCCATAGGAATTTACTTCCAGTGCAGGAGACAGGAAGGAAGTGCACACTGGTTTGTGGTTTGAAAATCTGAATGAAATACCTGTTGTGCTGAGTTCTGACTGCAGTCCAAGGTTTCCCTCTATGAATTGGTAGCAGGAGCAACAGTAATTTAAACCAAACATATTTTTCTTGATTACTTGCTACCTGAATATATCAAACTATTCACATTGCACACACGACAGCAGGCCAAAAAGGAGCTGGTTTAAAATCAGCTATTAACTAATTTATGGGTATGAATTAATATAAACTTTCAAATACTTAAAATAAATTTATTCAATTAATTGACAGAACTTGTGGTACTAGAGTATTTTAGAGCAAATGTATAGCGTAAGGAAAGACAAATTAGCTTTGAAATCAATTCTGCACTGCTAGTTCTGTATAATAAGTTCAAATCTCTGCTGAAAATGAAAGCACTCCTTGTAAGCTTGGAGCAAAGTCTGTGTTCTGCCCCTGTGCACTACTAAGTAAACTCAGAGGTTGTAAAATTATTTTTGGCACTGCTCACTGGAGATAAATTGTGCAAGGCGTTCAAATACTACTGCCTGTTTTCCACTATATTAATTTAATTACATCCATATTGATCTGGAAAATAGCACTGCTCACATGACTACAGAGATAAAAGTTGAGGAGTCTTTCAGACAGTGCTTTAATGCTACAGCTTTTCAAGAGAAGAGCAGTAAATGTCTCTTGGTGTTAATGATTCCAAATTGTTGCTGCCTTAGTAGCCAGATCTATGCCATTTCATCTTTTTTAATGTTTTTTTTTCTGTATTATACAAATTTATTGCAGGAGGAACACCCTCTATACTAAGCAGAGGAGCAAAAGCCTTAGTCTGATTTATTTTTGACAGTATTATTCTAAGACTTGTGAACAAATTGTGTCAGTATATGAGTTTGCTAGCTGTGTGTGAGATACAGTGCTGGATTTATTGCAGATGACAGTTGCTTCCTGTGAAGACAAGAACTAATTATAAAAAGCAACCGAATACCACTAGATCTTAGATCTTTTCTGACTGGATTACAAGTTGGAAAAGTACT
The DNA here is from genome assembly GCA_013397775.1 of Eulacestoma nigropectus. NCBI lineage: Eukaryota > Metazoa > Chordata > Aves > Passeriformes > Eulacestoma > Eulacestoma nigropectus. Next base: position 89,504 of record VZTE01002465.1, read on the forward strand.
CATGTCTCTGGCCTTTCCAAAGATGCAAATTCTGCTGAAGGTTTAGTCAGACTTTTTGCAGACCAAAGGTAGGAATTAAATTGCAAGAATTACATTTCTCTCAGCAAACACTGTAATCATGGTTCTCTCTCCTGTGCATTAATGAAGCCATAGACTTATTTGATTAAGTGCAGTGCTGATACACTGCAGTAATTATTTCTGAAGAGAAGGAGATGGGGATGATTAAAAGGGTCTGTATCCTAATGAAAAAGTGGTATTCTCTGGCACAAAGTGGTTAAACCAAATCCAATATTCTCTTAATCTGCAGGCATTCAGTAGTAGCTGGATATAGGGAAAAAAAAAAAGCTTGGATTTCAAAGAAGAGACAAGGTAAATTGGAAGAAGTGGGCTCTGAAGCAGATCCAGTCCTGCTACCATTCCACCACTACCTACTTCTTTCCTTATTTATACCAGTCTGATATAAACAGATTGCCTCAGTTGTCTTTAACCTGAACCATGACCAGCTGAGCCCTACAATTGTTCATGTCCTTTTAACTGGAAGTTACAGCATTTTCTGGCACTGCTGGAGTCAAAGTCATTACAGGGCAGAATGGTGTAAATAGCATTTACCTTGTCTTTTCCTTACTTGCATGGAGGAGGAAGTGTGGTGGAATGTTTTTGGGTGCCTGGAAGGGTAGGAAGGAGTGTTGTACAAAAGTGCTCTTGAATCCTGCAGGAGCAGCCAGGAGTCCTCTGGCCAGCAGCCTCTGTCCCCTTGTTTAAGGACTGATAACCCCAGCAGAATTGAGCCCAGTTCTTGGGTGACTGTCACCAGCTCAGACACAGGTGTAGAGTTTTGCATTTCTTTATGGTAACACCAGTAGCTTAAATTTCAGCTTTGAGCTACTGGTGTCGGCCCTCTCTACCTGTAGCGTTGGCCCTGGATGTAAAGGGATGAAGCTTAAAGCACCTTGGGCTGATGAGAGCCCTTTCCCTCAGGAGCAGTCACTGGCCTTTCATAGGCACCATCTCTTGTGGGAATTGGCTTATACAAAGTCATTACATCATTTTTTGAAAAAGCTTTAATGTAGTTTGTCAGATTTACCACAATCTCTACGCTATTTTGTTTATTTCATTATTATTGAAATAAATGTTCTGGATAACTTAAAAGTTCTTGTGACTTAGGAAAAAGGGCCTAGAAATACTTTTAGCAACTTAGGAGAGTGAAAACAAACTGTATATTTAGTCACATAGATATAGATGTAGTGGAATTTCAGTTTGTGGTGACATAAATAATGGCAGTTTTCTGTACTGTTGGTTCAAACCTTCTTTGCCCCATACTTTGATTTTCATCTTATATTCTTCAAGTCACTTTAATTAGCCATTCAAAGTGACTTTTTTTTCATTGATGAAGAGGAGGCAGATTTCAAAAAAGCAACATCTTTTAAGGTTAACAAAGTATTGCTGTTATTCTTGTGTTCTCACAGCCTGCCTTGTAAACTGCTAGTTTTTTCCTTATGGTAGAGAAGACTGAAAAATGCAAAATTTAAGACACTAGGTGAGTCTATTTCCACAGATCTCCATAAAACCAGAAGTACTTTCTCACAATTAGAGCTGGACTTATCCAGAGTCCCTGTTTTTCTTTCCAAAGTTTTGAACCAAAAGAAATAAGAGAATCTCACCAGCTAGAGCATATGTGTTCCCATGGATGTCCTGCTGTAGGCAGTGGCTGTGTGTACCACAGTGTATTTGTAGGGAGCTCCTTTGGTTCCAGGGATATTGCTCATGTGACATGTTTGAAGAGAGCTAAACCAGGGTCCTCAAAGTACTCCTTTCAGATTCATTTGACAAGTAAAAAAGGCATGGAATCCCACGCCATCCTGACTGCAGCTGTGAGTTGGCCTCTCTGATCTTGGGACCTGTGTCACTTTCGGAGTCTCAAACTGCTGGTGAATGGAAATGGCAACAGTTACTAGGACAGTCAAGTTGCCCAGTGACCTTTTAACTCTTAACTCCATGTCTTGTAACAAGAGTTTTGTATTTTATGTGTTTTAGTTTTACTTACTGTTTAGAACCAGCTGTAGATTCTCACTTCTTGTTCCCTGTCATTGGGACACATAGTGAATATCCTTAAAATTCTGTCTTCAGAGCCTTTGAAGACAGTTTACTTCTGATCTGCAATGAGGGGGTTATTCTAAAGCTGTGGCCTAGCAAAACAAAAATCTTAAGTGATTTTTGCAGTTCACAGAACTGTAAAATGGGTTGAGTGGGAAGGGACTTTAAAGCTCATCTCATGCCACACCTGCCATGGCCAGGGACACCTTCCAGTATCCCAGGCTGCTCCAAGCCTCATCCAGCCTGGCCTTGGACACTTCCAGGGATCCAGGGACAGCCACACTGCTCTGGGCACCCTGTGCCAGGGCCTCACCACCCTCACAGGGAGGAATTCCTTCCCCATATCCCATCTATCCCTGCCCTCTGGCAATGGGAAGCCATTCCCTGGGTGCTGTCCCTCCATCCCGTGTCCAAAGTCTCTCTCCAGCTCTCCTGGAGCCCCTTCAGGTTCTGGAAGGGGCTCTGAGGTCTCCCTGGAGCCTTTCCTTCTCCAAGTGAACACCCCCAGCTCTCCCAGCCTGGCTCCAGAGCAGAGGGGCTCCAACCCTGGGATCATCTCCGTGGCCTCCTCTGAACTTGCTCCAGCAGCTCCATGTCTGTCTTGTGTTGGGAGCCCCAGGGCTGGAGGCAGCTCTGCAGGTGGGGTCTCACCTGAGCAGAGGAGGAGAATCCCCTCCCTCGCCCTGCTGCCCATGCTGTGGGATAAGCCCGGGACAGGGACTCTGTGGGCTGTGAGCACAAACTGCTGGGTCACAAGCAGTTTTTCATCCACCAGCTCAAATTAGAGAGTCACATACACTGTCATATTTACATTTAAAGAGAGAAGAAAATACATTCAACTGTTACACTCGTCTAGACACCATAATTTCATCCTGACATGGCACCATCAATAGAATCTCAGCAGACCGCTTTCTTTTTGGGTTCAGAGGAAAGGATCAATTTTCATATCTTTTTTTTTAATTTTTAGTTTTCATATCTTGTTTTTTAATTTGGTGGATTGTGTAAGTGGCCAGTGACAGTATCTTTTTGCTCAGAATGGTGAGAAGGCTGAGTTTGAGTTGGCAGCACTTTGATTTGTAATTTTCCAACCGTTGCAACAGGTTGAATTGTCTTTTCAACCAATCACCACTGAACTTGCTTCCAGAAGATGCAAACTTTTCCATTAATATACAGAAGAAAATATATGTCAGTCAATTTCTGGTAGCACTTGTGGGTATTTCAGTACCAGATTGAATCTTAAGTCCTGATAAACAAAGGAAGGGGATTCAAACTGCCATGAATTCTTTATCTTACTTACAAAGGGTTTAATCTTAGTGATAATGGTGCAGAAAGCCAGGCTGAGCTACTCTTTGTTCTTAAGATTTGCTAATTAATGTAATTTTTTTTCTTTTTCACTTTTTTTTTTCCTTTTTCGCCTGAAGACGCCAGGCTCGTGGAGCTGGAATCAAAATAGTGAAGGTTTGTTATTGATGCAGACATGCAGAAATTTGCCTTACTGGTGTCATGCAGAAACAGCTTATTCTGATGTTTCATTCTTGAATATATTTGTTGTCAACTTCTAACTAAACCCATGGATTAGATTTTAATTTTTGATGTTTGCGCTTGGAGTTGCTTACCCTTCTGTCAAACAGATACTTCTTTTTTTTCCTTTTTGTGATGTGTGAGTACACTTGAACTGTAAAGATTTTTGAATATTTTCTGTGTCCTGTGTTCAGCTTGACTTGTAGCACTTACAGGAGAAAGTGGCAAACAGGAAAGGTTCCAGCCCAGACCCAGTGATAGAAGCATTTGCAAACCACTTTGTCTAATGGCAGTGATGGATGTTCTCACTCTCAAATTTTAATATTCAGCCCTTTTTTTCCCTCTGGTTTCCATGGTAGCCTGTAGCAGCAGGATTATCCTTCAGTTGTGTACTGTGTGTGAAAATCACTTTATAGAGCTGTGAGCTGGCTACTTCCTTGGGAAGAACAGGCTGCTCTTGGGGAAGGTGAGCAGTCCTCAGCCCGGGAAGTGCTCCCTTCTGCCTGTGCTGAGCAAAGCTTGCAGTTCCTTCTGACTGGAAAAAGGCAGAGACATCACACTGTGATGAAAAATGCATTTAACCCTTAGGGAGTTGCAGACTTTGATCTCATGCAAACAGTTTAAGGTGGCAGGGATTGTGGAAATGGGCAGTTCTCCCTGCATTTCTTTCTTGCTCTTGTCAGCCTGTACTAAATGTCACAGAATCCCAGGATGCTTTGGGTTGGAAGGACCTTAAAGCTCATCTCATTCCACCCCCTGCCATGGGCAGAGACACCTTCCACTATCCCAGGCTGCTCCAAGCCCCATCCATCCTGGCCTTGGACACTTCCAGGGATCCAGGGGCAGCCGCAGCTTCTCTGGGCAACGTGTGCCAGGGCCTCCCCACCCTCACAGGGAACAATTCCTTCCCAGTATCCCATCTGTCCCTGCCCTTCGGCAATGGGAAGCTATTCCTCATTGTCCTGTCACTCCAGGCCTTTGTCCAAAGTCTCTCTCCAGCTCTCCTGGAACCCCTTTAGGCATTGGAAGGTGCTACAAGTTCTCTCTAGAGACCTATAAAAATTAATTACATGTATGAAGTCTCTTTTGTAGGGAAAATGCAAGGAAAAATCTGTAAGAATAGAATGAAGGATGGAAAGGTAAACTTGTGCCTTTAAATGCAGCAGAGTATAAGGGGAAAGGAAGAAATTACGGATTCTGAAAACTGCAAGAAAGGAATATGTTTTTTGAGGACACATCTCCACAGAGGAGCTTAGGAAGCAGAAGAGAGAGGCAGGCAGGCAGGCGTACATCCCAGTGGTTTTGCTTTGCTTCAACAGCCGAAACAGCAGTTTTCTCTTTTCACCTGATGAACACACTGGGGGACTGCTTTAAGCTACTGCCGAATGATGGAGCCAGAATATACCACTGAACAGGGCCAGAAATTACGATGTAACTCCATTTTTGAATATTCTCATCAAGCAGGTGATCCATAGTGTAACACCCCTTGGTGTTTATGTTGTGGGCTTCAAGGACAATTTCATGGGGGAAGGACAAGAAAGCAGTTAGTAGGTAAGAGTCTATGTTGACAGGAATGAGAACGTAGTTTTGCCCAAAAAAACAGGTACTGTACAGAAAACGCAGCATTCTGGTTAAACTTAAAAATGTGAGTATGTTACAGGAAAGACACTCTGATATTAAGGCTTCCAGACATCTTAAACTGATAGTGGAGGAGAGAGAGCACTGAGAAGTCCTAAAAGGAAAATTTGCTGAAAGTGCTGAAAGCTGGGGGAAAAAATACGGTTTGTTACAAAATACTGAGAAAACTAAATGCCCTTTACAAAATAAAACACTAGATGAAGGTTCTGTTAAAATACTTTATTTTACAGTATTGCTCTGCATTTTGCCACTTTAAAGATTTTTCCACCAAGCTGTAAGACACAACCAGAGGAGTTACAGGGTTGGTTAACCTGGTTTGGTGGAAAGTGTTCCCATCCATGGCAGGGGCTTGGAACGAGATGTTCTTTAGGGTCCCTTCAACCCAAACCATTCTCTGAGTCAGCTGGCTGCTTTATTCTGTGTCTTGCATTTGTGTATCTACCAGGAATTGTATGATAATACATAGTGTGTTTACACAGCCATTTTTAATTTGCACAAAGTACACCCTTTCAACTAATTCTGGTAGTTAATTTTGTGAGGTAGAGGATCCAAAGCAATGTCAGAGGAGTTATAACTAAGGATTTTACAGCATTTTTCTGATTAAACATGCTTTACTTGCAATGTTCCTCTGTGTTTTTCTTCTTCCCTTTTTCCTTAGCAGCACTTGATTAATTTTCCCCCTTGAGTCCACTATCTTGATGTTAATTAATATACTCAGACTTTTCATTCCCTCTTGTATTTTATCTGTGATTTATTACTATTTGTCTTTCAGCACTCTTTTCAGGGCCTGCTGCTTTATCACTTATGTAAAGTTTGGAGTTTCTAATATTACTAGAATACTAGAAACCTATTACTAGAATACTAGAAACAGGTGAATCTTTTTTTAATTTTGCTCTCAAATACTCCTTAGTGAATCTTACACAGAGACTGTTGAGAAACACATTGTATGTTGAGCTTTCCTAGTTTTCTGCTCCTTTTTCCACATTCCCGTTTATATTTGTCCTGTCAACACTTGCTGTGATCTGTATGTGTTCCAACAGTTTATCTTTTCTCAATTCAGAGGTGACAGTTCCCTCATGCATTGTATTTTTAGAAGCATATCCAGACTTTTATGGATTTTGGCTCTAATATGTGCCCTCTCGTTCTCTTACCCATGCCAAAACATGTTGAGCAACTATTCATTGTGTTGTTTTAACTTCACTTTTGATACGATGCTTCCTCTTATTTTTCCATAGTAGCCAAGTTCCAATCAAAAATTTAAAAATTAAAGTTTTTCTTAAGAGGTTTTTTTCTACAGGGTGACTTCTAGTTATCTTTGTAAATCCCTTTTAAGTAAAGATCCTGTCTCTGCTCTGGAAATGATCAATCCAGGAACAGAGTCATTGATATCAAAAGCTTTAGAGGCAGCAGATAGAGAATTTGTGCCACTCCCAGAGGGGAGGTTTTTCAGATAACACGAGACATGTTTAAACCATTGCTGTTACTAGTTTCGTACTCCTCCTCAAATTGCTTAAAGACTAAGCTCAGAGTACCTAAAGTTCTTCTAAGTACTTCTTAAAGTTCGTGGAATGAAAACATGAAGTCCTTGATTTTGTCTGATAAATATATATTTGCAATGAGGAAAAAGCTGCACGGCAGCCTAAGCCCTCTTCCTTATGTTCTCTGGTAAGGAAGGGCCTTTTCCTGCTTTGCCCTTTATTCTTATGTTTAGGGTTTTACATACCCAAAGAATGGTGTCACACTCAGGGTACCTGGAGTTACAATTGTTTGTGTGCTGTTCTTTTGTACATTCATCCATGAGGCTGCTGGGGGATACCTGGAAAATGGGGAAAATGCAATTAGGGACCATCTTGGAGATAGTTTAAATTGTCCAGACTCTTACAGGAACCTCGGGAATAAAAGCAAAAGCAGTCTGCGGCATCCTTATCAACCCTCTTGTAAGAACCCCCGCCTTCCTGTGCTTCTTCCTGGGTTCATTGGCTGCAGCAGAGCTGCACGCATCAGAGAGACAACAATGGCACCTCCACAGCTCCGGATCCCTCCCCAGATCATTCTGCTGTCTGTGCTAATGAAGCCACACAGAACAGCAGACAGCCTTGGGAGGTTGGTGATTCACCAAAGCTGACACACAGAGAGACTAAATCAAGGTTACACACAGCATCTGAAGTTTAGCACTTCTTAATTTTTGCTTTAATTTCTAAACACAAAGATAAGGGGTTTTTGCGTGTGATTTCTCAAATACTTTGTGTTTCATTGCAGAAAAAAGCTCCATACATGTGTTCAGGTAGTCAGAAGGTAAAAAGGGGCTTTGGAATGGGCTAACAGCTAAGAGAAAATATTTTTTTTTCCTAGAAAAGCAAGAAGAAATAATTATGTGAAAAAGGAGAATTCCTCTCATCTTGCATACTTTTAAATGAGGAGAGGGAAAGATAAAGGCATTGGTTTCTGCCAGCTCAGCTAATTTTTTCATTGTCTTTTCACAGGTCATTGTCAGTAAATGCTTTGGTCTTTAAAATACTCTTAAATCATGAGAAGCACAACTAATGAAGAGGGATTTCTAATGTATCTATGTTCAACTTTCCTGAATTATACAAAAGCAGGTGAATGTGCTCATGAAGTGCAGGGTAAGCTGTATGAGAGATAATATTCTGTGTAGCTCCAAAAAAGATTGGGACACACACTGCTGGGCAGGGGGTGGTTGTGCTGCAGGTGAAGCTGTTCGTGAAGAAGCAGCAGCCTTCCCAGTGTGTGTCCTGTCTGTCTCTAGTTCAGTGGGAGGCTGAGATTAACAGAGACTGGGGTCGTGGTTCACATTGTTCCCCAGTGACCTCACTGGCTTCCATTCAATGACCTGCTTTTGTAAAATTTATTGGGACACTTTATATCCAAGACTAGTCAGGTTTGGTTAAACAAAAAGATTAGAATTTATTAAGCAGCACAGTTACAGACAGAAGTGCACCCAAGTCTCATTTCCTTCTTTCAGGTTAATAAAAAAAGCAGAGAAATGTTGCAGATAGATGGTGGCTTTCACTTAATGAGGGAAATCAAATGTTTTAGATATAAGTTGTTTCCATGATGTTTCTGTATATCCAGACTCACTTTTTGAAGCACACCAGCTTTCCTCATATTGACAGATAAAGTTCTTCACCATTCTGCAGCAGCTCTGCAGTGCTTACAAAGCTTCTGCTTTACTGTTGTTTAATGTGTTGGCTTTTTTCCGTCAAGTAAAGGATGTGGGAGGATACCAGTCAGCCCCAGCCTGGTGGCTCTCTGGATGGTGCTGTTGAACACTGAAAAGTAAGGAGTGGCTCTGGGAAACCTGGAGCTCAGCAGTCTATTTGGTGTGCCATTGCTAGTAAGGTTTAGCACTGTACAGATATCAAATGCAGACACCCCTGTAATCCTGATCCTTCCCTTCCATGTGCTGGAGCAGCAAACACTTACAGGAAAATGCAGAGGCCCTGAACTGAGGGTATTTCTTCAGAGCTGTGTCTGGGAAGCTCTTATGCAGGTACCAGCAGCTTCCCTGAGGAAAAGGAAGAAAGGGCAGTTCTCTCAAGGGACAAGAGGCAGGTGAGCAAGGATCAGAGTGTGATGGTCCATCAGCAGCTATAAGGGACTCGCTTTTGGCCTGCTGAGCTCTGTCCGATCTTTGGCAACTCCCAGGTGTGGCACAAAAAGGTCTGGCCTCTTGTTTCTCTCTTTTTTCCCCTCTTAGTTTTCTTATTAGATACTATGTTTTGTGGACTCTAGAGCCTGTCACATCAATTGAAAATCTCTAGATAATTACTTCTCTTTTTGTATTTTTTAGGACTTGCCTTTCATCTTCCCTACTTTACTACTTCTGAGAAACACTGAGAAATACAGGTAGAAATAAGAGTAACAGATGGCTGAGGAAAGGATCAAAACTCCACTAGGGAAAGGAGAAAGACTGAGGGAGAGAGGATAGACCATGGCTATCTAATCCTTCTGTGATTGTCTTTTGCCTCCTGACTTTCTGGAAAGTGGAGGTACCATGTTTTATGGCTTTTTGTTGTATGTGCTGGAGAGATGTTGACACTGAGTAACAAGAGATTTGTTTCTCTGATACAGAAAATACCCTTTAGCAAAAACATGTGAAGGTGTGTTGCAATGCTGACAATATGTGTGCAGGTCACTGCTGAGCTCTGGGAACCTGCAGGTGGGACAGGCACATCCATAGAAAGTGGAAGGAAGGGTGGACACTGAAGTGAATGTCCTTGGTTTCTGTGAAAGTGAGCTTGAAGTTCTCTGAAGCATGAGATGTGGGTAAGTGCAATGTGGTTAAGAGAGTCAGCCTGGATTTCCAGGAGGCCTTCTGGGGACTCCTCACTCTCCTGAGCGAGGAGAAACTGGGCAGCAGCATTGCTCAGTCTCAAAAAGGCCAAAAGAAGATCTTGCTCCTTCCTTCAGTTATTGGAGGCCTAGAGAGAAGGGGACTGCAGACTCTTCATGCAGTTGGTTCTGTGGCAGGTAACAGACACAAGTTGAAATGTGGGACATTCTAGTTTGACAGAATGGAAAACATTTCTGCCATAAGGTGGTGAGGCACTGGAGGCAGAAGGGCTCCCTTTGTGAGTGAACCCAGTGTGGGTTCAGTGTCCTAGGACATACTCGGACTCACCTGATCTAGCTGGGATCTCTGCTTTGGGAAGGTTTTGGACTAGCTGACAGTCAGGAATCCTGCCACCTGAAATTATTCTACAGTTCTAGACTTCTAAGGAAGGTAAGAAGCTGTGAGTTTGTGCTTCTTTGGACAGCACTTGGTAAAAATCTTAGGAAACAGAACAGGGATAAATAATCTGTGTTAAAATAGTAATTATATACTTACTGCTTTCAAAATTGCTGGATTAAACCTTTTAGCTATCCAGAAGAATGCATAATAAAGAATCTATAAAATATGAAGCCTATTCCAGTATGGTGGAATAGAAATCCATTGTTTTTCCTTTGAGAAGTACTCAGTGTTTTAAAAACTGCTCTGGGGTTTATTGTAGAAAGTACAGTACTGGTACAAAGCAATTGCTCTCAGTTGAAATGAGTTTATCAGACAGACTGGATGTTTTCAAGGCCTTTATTATTACATTATCCCACACCTGAGCTTGTGTTATAGCGAGAGACACCTGGTCCCAAGCCTCAGCTCACTCAGCAGGTACTTGTGGCCAGTGGAGAGCTCCCCCAAGAGCCTAGGACTGGGGCTGTGCCCCAGGAGCAGGGCACAGGTAGGATGCCTCTTGTCAGCAATGGCAATAGTCTTTTCTCTCTGTTGGTGGCTACAGAAATGCTTACACAGCAGGAGTGTGCTCATGTTTGTGTTGTCAGGCTCTTGTCCTGTCACCTGACCCCACTGAGAAGTGTCTGGCACTACTGTCTTTGCCCCCTCAGATCAGGTATTTATGCACACAGACAGGTTCCTCTGGCAGGAGGGAAGAACTTGTGCCCACACTGGGCCCCTTGTTACAGAGGGAAGCTTTGGTGGGGGCCTATTCACAGGGCAGGTGAGGGGGGAGAGCAGATGTGAAAACAGCCTGTGATAAAGGCACTCAGAAAGAGGAGATAGACCTAAATGGACTCAGTGCAAATATTTACATTGTTGTATCTTACACTTAACTTGGAGCTCAGCCTCCACACTGCCTATGTTTATATTGCTGGATTTGAGTCACTTCTGACAGCAGGCAGCCAAAGGCTGCTTCCACACATGGGCTGATAAGTTGTAGTTACTCTCATTCTGCTCTTGGACCCTGCTGTCGTTGTGAATAATCTGAAAATACAACCTCTGTGCTTGGCAGTGGTCTGAGAGGCAAAGTTAAGAATTAGAAATAAAGGGCAAATTTATACGTACATATATTAGACACAAAAAATCTCTCTCAAACTTACATTGCACCTGCACCTTGAGCATTGAATGTAGTTCTGACCATCCCACTTCCTAAAGGATACACAAATTTAGAGAGAAAAACCCAAGCAATGGGGAAAAGAATGGCAAATAGAGGAATAGTTTTTCATGCATTGCAAAAAGATCCTGGTTTGTCAAATAAAATGATCAGGCAGCAGTTTTAGAAATAGAATGAGGTACCTTCTGAAGGAGTGTGGGGCTAAACTGCAGATTGCATTGATGCAGAGTTCTGTGGAGATGGAAATTACAAATGAGTTAAGAGATGATGGATCCACTATCAGCTGTTAAATCCAATAGTCACAGTGTGCCTTAACACTCTACAGCTCAGATAAACCCTGAGCTACTGCCAAATGTGCGATTTGTGTGACGCTGGCTTGTGCTTGCATTCTGCCTAACACCTGGTGCTGATTGCTGAGTACAGGAATCCCGAGGTTAATTTGTTTCATCACGTCCACCAGGAACGTTCTTAACAAACGTCCGCTTACAGCACATGTGCAGGAAGCACAGCGTGAGCAGTGCTTGCAGAAATGAACCTTGGAACCAGCCCTGGGGGGAAGTTTCAGAGGAACATTTCCTGGATGCGTGCTTTTCCCTCTCTCGTGTGTGTGTCCTCTGTGGCCACAGACTCCTCATTCAGCCACGGCAACCTGGGTTAGTGCAGGGCAGGATGTGGCTGCGGGGTGACTGTGGAGCTGAGGGCATCCAAGAGCAAAAGCTGTAAGACATTGCCAGGAACAAACTGCTGCCTTTGGGGCAGCAAAGGTTCCTCAGCTTTTCACTCATGTTCATGTCACTGACTGCTGTTCGAAGTTACCTGACAAAAGGGGGGTGCCGTGTGAGAATTGCTACTTTAAGTCATCAAAGCATGAAAAGATCTATTTTATGAAATAATTCAGTAAAAATGCTAGATTGCAAGTTTAGCATCTTTGGTTAGTAATTATGTGGCTTCATGTAGATCGTCTCCGTGAGGATGCAAAGCAGCTTACACTTGGCAAGTGCAAATGCTACAGAGCCATCTCAAACCAGCCTTATCTGCCTTAAACCTCAGAGTAAGGGAGTTTCCTTTATCAAAATTTTAAGACTTGAACACATGAAGTGTACTGTTTCTGATGCACTAAATTACGTAGGCCTACTTCTTTTTCTCCTAGCAGTCTGGGGACTGAGCATGCTTTTTTGCTGAAGAGCATTTTACCAATTTCCAACCTATGACATCTTTTGGCAGTGTTGGCTGGCAGCTGTCATTCTATCTGTTCTAAATAATTGTGTCACCAGCAAACTATCTGCTCCATTATTATCCTTTGTTTCAAAGCATTTATATCTGCTATTGAACATATTTTATCAACATAGAAAGATCTATTGGTATGTTCATTCCATTCTGGAAACTGACTGTTTTTGCTATCTTTGTTTTCCTGGTTTTAATCTGAAAACGTTTCTTGCATATGATTATTGCATATCAACCCCTTTAAGAAAATGAGGGAGATCATTGTAGGATTTTGAAAATGCCTCTGTGTTGCATAAATGTATGACTTTCAGCTGGTTATTGATGCCTCATGGAGCTCCAGGGGGGTTGTGAAGCATTACCTGACAGAAATAACATCAACCCTTGAACAGACACACCCCAGGTCTGCAGTACAACACCTCCCAGTCTGACACAGCAATCACATTTAATGGTGTGTAGTTCTTTGGGTCACTCCTGAATTCTTTGTTTCCCCTCTTTTTATTCTTCTGACAGTCAACATAGTTTAAGCAAGTAGCAAATTCTCACACATAATTGCAGTTTCAGAATTTCATAGGATCTGTTTTCTTTAAAGTAGAGATGAAGTTTCTATCTCTTTATACTATAAGAATATGTACTTTTTTCAGCAAGGGGAAATAACTGGATTGTCAGTGACATACATCATTCTCTTCTTTGTAAAAATCTCTGATTACCTTCAATGTATTTCTTCCCATACTTGTAATGAGGGAATCATTGCCATCACTGTTATCTTCTGGATCAAATAACATTTGGGATTTCGAAAGAGATTAGCAGTTCAAATCATATGAAATGCTAGTTATGTATATAAAGTTATCAACTCCTTATTTTCATTCAGAACTTTGAATTTCTCAGTGTAATGTAGAATTGCTCTTAAAATGAAACAATTATCATTGAATTTGAGTATCAGAAATAGCAAGGATTTGATATTAAATTCCACTGTTTTGTATAGTGACCCCTGTGTTAGTAAAAAAATTAATAAATCCTCCCACATTTACTGATAACCTTTAATGATGCTCCTTATAGATATTGGCAGTATTAACATTACTGATTGTTGTAAGCACAGACTCATGGAATTGTTTAGATTGGGAAAGTCCTCTGACACTATTGAGTTCAACCCTTCCCCAGCGCTGCCAAGGCTATCACTATCCCATGTCCCCGAGTGCCACATCCACACGGCTTTTAAATCCCTGCAGTGATGGGGGCTCCACCACTGCCCTCGTCAGCCTGTGCCAGGGCTGGACAACCCTTCTGGTGAAGAAATTGTCCCCAGTATCCAACCAAACCCTCCTCTGGCACAACTTGAGGTCATTTCTTCTTATCCTGTTGCTTGTTACTGGAGAGAAGTGACTGACCCCCAGCTGGCCACAACCTCCCTTTAGGCAGAGAGTGGGAAGGTGTTCCCTGCACCTTCTTACTGAGGCTGCCCTTGATCCCCCCATCCAGATCGGCTAAAGATACTAAACAGGACTGGCCCCAGCACTGGCCCTTGGGGACACCACTTGTGACCGACCACCACCTGGGTGTAGCTCCATTCTCCACTGCTCTCTGGGCCCACCATCCAGCCAGTGTTTTACCCTGTGAAAACTCTGCCCATCAGAGCCATGAACAGCCAGTTTCTCTACGAGAAGGCTGTGGGAAATGGTCAGAGGCTTTACTGAAGTCCAGGTAGACACCTCCACAGTCTTTCCCTCATCCACTAAGCAGGTCATAGAATGAGGTCAGGTTGGTCAGGCAGGGCCTACCCTTCATGAAACCATGCTGACTAGGCCTGGTCCCTAAAGCTAAAAGTGTTTGTAAACTCTAAGAGATTATATTGAGATTTCCATACTGGACAAGGTGTCTTCTTCTAGGCTAAATTTGGTGTGAAAGGCCAGTAGAAACGGTTAAGCTGATTGCTGAATGACAACAGGAACAAAGTTTTCCTTCCTTATAGCTGAGTTATATAAACAAGAATAGTAACAGATTTCTGGGCCTGGTGTAATGAAGGAGGTAAAACTGAGCATGCTTTGGTTGTGGTCCCTTGGAATGTCCTGTCCTCTCCCAGTGACAGTGTCTGTTGGATGTACATGCCATTGTGGGCATGGCATGAGCACAGAGTGGGGTCTGTAGGTGGCAGTCAGGCACTGGGAGCAGAGAGCACTAAAGGGCCATAAGGACAGTGAAAGGACTCTAACAACCAAAGTTTCCTCATGCCACAGTCAAGATTTCCTTTCAGATTTTCCCAGCTTTAAAAGCACCTTGCAGTAAAGGTGGTGATGCTGATGTAGTTCTCTGTAATGACTTTCCTGGTCTTCATTTAGTTCCAAAAAAATCACATGGAGGTTTTTTTAACAAAATCAGGATCTGAAAGTTCAGGAAAAGGAGTTTGCCACTAAGTCCTTGTCCTGTGTAATGTTTACATTTGTTCTGAAATCCAGAGTAGCCTTCTTGAAAATGTCTAGGTGACAGAAGGGGAGAGAAGCCAGGAGTTTCTGCTGGAGACATCTCCTATGAGCCACCAAAACAAGAAAGCCAGATACAAAAGCTTCACTGCTGTTTATACTTGGTATATAGATTTGCATGATGTACAGTAGGTTGGGAGAGGAAGGGACTCAAACTAGTGAGGTGCCATCATGGAGTAGATTAGAGCAAGTTAAAGATTGTCCAGTGAATTCTTAAAATGTGGCGCTGACAAGTTTTTGATACAGAAAATGAAGAACAGAAACGGAAAATAATCTTCTCTAGAGGTAATTCTCATCGTTGGGATGGAAATTTAATGAGAATAATAATGATAATAATGATGATAATTATAATAATAATAATAATAGTCCTAGTTTTATGAGAGTGGAGTGAAGAGCAAAACAATGATAATGGTCTTCAAAAGAGGAAGAGAAAAATAGATATATAATTTCCATGTGGGAAACACAACCAAGGCTAAGAAACAGGAGTCCTGTTCCAAGATTTCTATTTGAGACTCAACTGTAACCTAAAGCAAAGGAGGAATAGAAATTAAAGCAAGAGAACTGCTTGTTTCATTCATGTGCTATGCAATGGTGTGAAAATCATCATGGAATTTGAAAAATCAAATGACTAAAGGTAAAGATACAAAAATTGCAGGAGCATGATGATAAAAATCAGAGCAATTCATCAAATACATAAAAAATGAAGAGTAACAAAATTCTCTTCTGGTATGTAGCAGAGTTGATAAGCAGAAGGTCCATCAGAGGATTGGACTGCAGCAAGAGAGTGCACTTTTCATGGCTGTACTGTGTATAAGGCCTTCACATTGCAAAGAGATTTTACAGAAGACATTCAAACACATATTTGGTTTTGTTGTAGGAGGGTAGACTTAGGTGAACCATTAGAATCTTTTTTAACAGTTATCTGTGATTCTCTGTTTGATTAGGTTTTAATTGCACAAGACTCTCCTTATTTTTCCACTGGGATTCTTGCTGATTAATTCAGTAAGAGTTCCCTGGCAAAAACTGCTTAAGGATGAATTGGGTGTGTGCCTTATCGGAAGCTTCTGTCTTTTGAATATTGGAAGCAGAAGTTGGGCAGTGTAGAGTCCATGCAGCAGGAAGAATTCGGGAATAAATCAATAAAAGGGTCTTCTGTTCCTACATGTGCTGAAATTCAACCAAATATTTAGGCTGACTTCTTTCGTGAGTCCTGACCTCTGGTCTCAGCAAAGAGTTTCAGTTTTCAGGGACAGAAATCAAAAAAAAGTCAGGAGCCCTGGTGGGATTTAGGAGTCTCAGCATATATTTGGATATGCTTCAACGGCCCCTGTACTGCTTCTGTTTAAAGTAATGATTAACACTTCTTGATTCTAATGAGGTAAGAGCCACTTCAGTGTTCTTAGGTGATTGTGAGCAAGCCACAGAAAATGGACTTTTCTACTGGCCTGAGTAATTTTTGGGTAGATTCAGGCAGCTCTTTTCTGGAAATAGTCAGTGGAAGTGCTACAGCAGAGTACCCTGACCCAGGCTGAGCTTATGTGCTCCTGATGTTTTGACTTCAGTCTTTATCATCTGTCACACGGAATTTGTCACTACCACTTCTCAGATGATTGACAACTGCACCTAAGGACATTATCGAAGTGGATTATTTCTTACGATCTAAATTATAAGTGGGGCAAAAGGTATAGGAGTTGCACATTGAATGGTATCAAGGGAGATAAGTACTGCCCATCCAGCAGTTCTGTAATCACCATCCATCCTCACAAATGTTTTATTAAACTTGCCCTCTCTTGGCAATTTCAATTAGTTCCTGGTGCTGTGGTCCCCACTATTGACTTCGAGCTGATGCAAAAGAGCACATTGTGTTTTTCATAAACTTTCCTGGGCAAGTCTTCTTGTGTATTCATCTCAATGCCTCTATAAATCTTTCTCCTGTTTTTCCAATTTGTGTGTTGCAGAGATCAGTCTAATCAGTTACCATGAATTTAAGGTGGGCTTATTTTATATCCATTCACCTCAGTCTTGAGCTGCAATTTTCCCACTGCTTTTCTTGCAGCTTACTCCGCGTGGGCAGGTGGTCCAAAAGAGAAGGGATGAAATTGTCTGTGTAGCTTTGGTGGATAAAGGTCCCAGTGATGAAAACTGACCATATAGTATAGGTAGTATCCTCCATAGTATATAATTTATTACCATCAGCAGTTATAATTTCAGGGGTCCATTTACCAGTGAGCAGTTTGTTGTCATCAGCAGTGTGTAAATGACAGTGGGCTGCTAAAGCTGAGTACCACTTGTTTCTCTCATCCGACTTTCCCTTTCCTGTAGAAATCCCAGAGCTGCCATGTGCAGGAGGCCACTGGAGTGTGGCGCTTGGTGTGATGGTGTTCCCTGACTGCCAGCAGTGGTCAGTGCCAGTACCTCCTGTTTGGAGCAGGAAAGGCAGTCATGGGACTACTCACATCCCAAGGGAACCCTGTTTAACTCTTGGTAGTAAAGGCTGGTTGGTGCTCAAACTTGATAGTTTATGCATCCTACAAAGCTCTTGGAGATCTTTATTGTTGCTTTGCTTTTACAGGGCTTACTAATAAAACTGGTTATTCTTCCCACTCTAAATACATGTTTTCAAGCCACTGAGTCCATGGTGTGTTATATCTCCCACAAATACTATATCTGGTTTTGTACACAGTTTAGAGGTTTTTAAGGTGTATTCATCCAGTTTTGTATAGGCCCCTTTAGTCTTTCTCTTCTCTCATTGAAATTAAGTTTTGTGCTCTGTGTGGGTTTTTTCTTTCCACTCTTAAAGGCCGAGTTGGTTGCTGTGATTATTGACAAATTAAATTGATACCTATTTTAGCTGAAAGTTAAACTGGAATTTGGTCATTAAGGAAATATACTTACATGTCAGCGAGAAGACTTTTTAAAACCAATGTGTGTAAACGGGTTTTAACTGAGAACTCAATCCTGAAGTAAAATAGGCTTCTCAGTTTTTAATGGACTAAGACAATTTCAATTCTCTTAACTAAATACAGAGGGAGAGCTCCATGACAGAGGTAAAACTCAGCTTAGAAAAGGACATGAATCGACTTGAGTAAGGTAAAGATTCCAGGGATGCATTCCACTCCTTCAATTATACTTTATAGATAATCTGTTACATTTTAAGGATTCACCTGAAAATGGGAACCTTTTGCTTTTCACTAATCATAAAAACTATGAGTTTGAATAATGCTGACCATTGCAATGCTGAAATGTTGTGGTGACACTGTGAAATCTGAGCAGAGCCTTCGTAGCATACTTACAGTGTTAAATGAGTTTGCCAGAAAAACCAATGGAGCTGTGCTGTGGTTGGGTGGGGGAGAGGTGGTGGAAGGAAAAGCAGTCAGGCCAGAGCCATTGCCTGCTGCCAGATAGGCAGAAACACTCCTTGTGCTTTCCATGATTTCTGTAAACTGGGTCCTGAAAAATGGGGAAAAGAATGAGACAGGACAGTGGATAAGTGCTGTTCTCCCCTCCGAGCGCTTACTGACGCTCCCTTGGCAGTGTGGAGCTCTTGCCCACCCTGGCAGCCCTGGGAGATGTCAGGAGTGTGTCTCATGGTGTGCCCGCCCCTGCCTCCTGGTCCCAAAGAACTGCACCATTGATTGTTGGAAGGTGTTGGAGGATCTCCCCAGCCTCACCTCTGACACCTCTGCACGGGGATCAGTGACACCCTCGACTGCTCAGGGAGAGATGGTGCTCTCTCATTTCTGCTCATGCAAGGTAAACAGCCTGGCCATGACTGTGGAGAAACTGAGGCTATGGCAGGTTATTAGAAGAAGCCATAAATAGATAAGAATAAAATTAGAATCAGGGCTGTAAACCAGTAAAATAGCAAGGGTCAGTAAGTTGCTCATTGACTGAGGGCTATGCTGCCAGTGGGAAGAGCAGCAGATGCCAGCATGCCGTGAGAGAAAGGGGCGTTCTGCAGCAGAGGGCGTTTGCAATAGTACATGTCCACTGTTCTGAGACATGCTGGGAAACTGCATCATTTAGCCAAAACAAAACTTTCAGGATTGGAGGAAAGATTAAAATGTATCTGCATGTACAGATGATTTCCAAGCTGAGAAAATATATTCTCAACTGTCACACGGCGGTATTCTCTTGGATTCCTGGTTTTTTTATGTTGATATATTACATTAGTAATTGTTTATTAATGATATGGAAATTACCATGCACACATTTAAATTGCCATTGTCAGAACTGAGGTTCAAAGTATTACCCAGTATGAAATAGGTAACAAATATTATTTCATGAAGAAGCAAAGGCAATTCAAGAAATCAATATTTAATTTGCTTTGTAAAACTGTACCCGTACTAACATACAGAGGCTTGGTGTGCTCTAACTGTGCTTGCATGTTTTGAAATACATATATTTCTAATGCTCTTTTTTTAAGGAATAAAATACCAGAATGAAAACATTTGCATAATATTTAGTATGTTTAAATTATCTTTATTTATCCTTTGTAGAGGGACCAATACTGTTAGCTGTTAAGCTGCTTCTATTATGGTCTGAATTTTTGAAGCCATGCAGTGGATCATTAATCCAGTTGAACTTTTTGCAAAAGCTGAGAGACTTACTCTTTGTAATGTTGATGATGTTGGGATGGATTTTGTAGCTCTGCAGTTTGCT
This sequence comes from Eulacestoma nigropectus, assembly GCA_013397775.1. NCBI lineage: Eukaryota > Metazoa > Chordata > Aves > Passeriformes > Eulacestoma > Eulacestoma nigropectus. The sequence continues at coordinate 109,023 of VZTE01002465.1, forward strand.
TAATTTTTCTGAACTTCCTCCATTAATAAAAGAAGATTGTGAAGTGATGAAGAGAAGATCATGCAGCAGCAGCAAAAAAAAAGTCTTTATGTTGCCCTGGGTTATATGGTTAGATATTTAGATAGTGTCTAGTTGCAGAGGCAATAATATGTCAGAATACTTTATTTGTATACTGATTGAATTTTGATCAAGACACAAGAATTTTCATTTATAGCTATTGTGTTGCTCTATTTTCAATTTTGGTAGCTTTGTTTGTTTTACAATGGAAAGTTAATCCTATCAACTCCGCTGTTCAGGTAACAAGGGGGAGTGGAAAATCTACATGAAAGAATAACAGAGATACAGTTGCTGCTTCTGATGCTGAGCTGGCTCATGTCCTGGCTGAGCCGTTTGGAGCTTTTGGGGTTGGAAAACATGCCTCAATAAATAAACCTTGCTGGTCCTGAGCTGAGCAGTGTGAAAATCCCAGTCTGTGCGTAGAACATGGATATCTGTCACCTAGGGCATTCGGCGGGGGAAGTGCAGAAGCACCAGGAGTGGCCGTGGAACTGAAAGATGGTGCTCATTTGATTTTGCACACAAAATCAAAAGCACTGGGCAGCTGCAGACATGGCACGAGTCGTCCATGTTTATCACTGCTGTATCACACTTGCTTGGCTGCAAAGAGTGAAAGGATGGAAAATGGTACTAACTCCTCGTTTGAAAGTGCATTACAGGACAGATGATTTCTCTTTCCCTACTTCTTCAAGAGACAGCTTTGTTCAAAACATTCCTGTTCTTGTTGCACTCTACATACTCTTATATGTATTACTGAGCTGTTTGTTCAGCAGCAGAAAAATATTGATATTTTGGTGTAGCAGAAACATGTTGTGTTCATTTCTCTTGTTCTTTCATTACATTACAGGTACGGTAAGAATTGAAATGTTCAGGAACATGCAAAATGCAGAAATCATAAGGAAAATGACAGAAGAATTTGATGAGGTAGAGTATACAAATAGCTGTTTTAAGCATTATGAAATATATTACCATATACTTCTGGTTTAAATTGAAAATGCAGTGGGCCAGTGGATAAGTAATGTCTCAGTAAGGGAAACTGCACTGACAAGCAAAGCAGCATCTTCAGCTGTTGGATGCAGAGTAACAGGGCAGCAGGGGCAAGACAAGTTCATCAGAGCAGGCAGGAAGAGGAACTGGAGAACTCTCATCCCACTGAGAATGGTGGTGGCATTCCAGGTGCTGAATGCCAGCTCTTGGGAGTGCCATCGTACAACAGAGAGCTCCAGATTCCTGACACATCAGATTCATGAGACAGGACTGCAGGCTTTTGCAGCATTCTGCTCTGTTTTCTCTGTGCAAATTAATGTTTTGTGCATTTTAAATGGCAATTTAAACCAAATAGGAACTCGACATGAAAATGACCATTTTGGAACAGTTATACAGAAAGAAATACTCTTTCAAAAGATGTGAGCATTTTCTTTGAAACAAGTAAATTACAATTCAGAGTGGGTATCTTCTGTCAAAATAAACACGTTCCTAATGGTGAATGCTTTTAGCTTTGAGATTTTGAACTGTGTTTTCTTTGATTTTTTCATGTATAAGAGCGTTCATTTTGTTTAATAAGGAAAACTGAAGCTGGAGCAGGAATTTTCTGTAGATGGCAGTATCTCTGACCAGTTCTAAATGGAATGCCAAGGCTGTGATTCAAAAAGTTAAGCAGGAAAACAATAAATACGTGAAATGCTCTTTTTCAGGATGTACTTCTGCACAATTTCCATCTTGTCCATGGCCTTGAACAACAAAATGTTTCAGTAAATGCCTGACTACAGCCATAGGGGTGCTCCTTTTGCTGGGTGATTGTCCCACAGTTGATGAAGAAAGTATTTTTCAAAAAAACCCTTCTAAAACTGTCAAAGTTTTTTCTCACAGGAGGAAAAAACCTCTTCCTTTTGAATATACTTAAAAGAAACATCTCTAAAAGAGTTACAGTTACTGGTACATAGTCTTTCTTTCTCCATTACCTAAAACTTTTCAGAACTCCTACAGTTCTAAAAAAAAAGTTTCCGTTCTAGCTTCTGCCTTAACACTTGAATGGCTTTGTGAGAGAATTTGTGGGCCTTAGTACAAAAGCATAAAATTGTTAGTCCTAGGCTGCAACCCAATGAATATTTTGAAATCTGGAACTGTTGGCATTTCACCTGTAATAGCTCCCCTAGTACCCCAGAAATCCCAAATTGTCCCATTCTTCCATGAGTGCTGCAGGAATCAGCTGGCTGCTGGCCTGAGTTTTGCGTTTATGGCAGGGACTGAAGTATTGATTTTCCTCCTCATGAGTGGAGAAATGCTTGTGCAGGACTTAAATGATGGAAATAACTTTGTTCACAAAGTTTACTTTGGGACAGGGAATTCCATGGACATCTGTTGGCTGCACTGTTTGGCTGCTTGGCTTAGGAGTACAGGTAGAGGAATTCCCTCATAATTTTACTACAAGTTGACAGGTGAACAAAGACTTGGTTTACTTTGAGTTTTCTAAGCACTAGGCCATCCAGTATTGTGTCAGTGTCACTAATGTATCACATTTTTATTGGTATTCAAGAATAAAAGATCCATGAAGTGACTTTATTGTAAGTTTATTCTTCCCATTTCAGCCAGATGAGGTGTTCATGGTAGGTTCTTCATAGGCTTCTCAAAAGAGTTGTCTGATATGCACTCGTAGGTTAAAAATGCACCATACAGATGTGAGCAGTTACACACAGCACTAGAGATTCTGAGGATCTGTTCCAAAGGACTGCATATACACACACCTTGAGAAAGCACGTGTTATGTACCAAAGTTCACATGCAGAGATCCATCAGGTTATTTTGGTGTGGTTGAAATGGGTGTGATTTGGTTAAATGTGATGGCTAGGGGGTTTTCCTTAGGGGAATGTTGTTTATGAAGTTTAGGTTCAAGGTTGTTTGATTGCAGCTCCTCTGTGCTGACGTTGCTGCCTTTGCATGGTTCAGTCTGGGTGATAAGTCCTGAGAAGGAAAGTGTTTGTTCCTCACAAAACCATCAAATAAATGTGTACAAATGGGTGTAACTTTGGTACTACTGACTTCTTATCCAGGCTGAGAGATTCAGGATGGAGAATTATTGCCTTGATGTTTTGGATACCCTGGAATTGGCTTACAAATCAAGTGGTCAGGGAGATTTGTACTCAGGCTTTTCCACTGAGGGGGAAAAAGCATTTTCTGATTGTGGGGGGACAGTCTCCCTGTAATGCAGTATATATAGTGAATATGAACATGCCTAGTCCAATCTTGTAATAACTTTTTGAAGACGAGATGTATGAATCTGTAGTAAAATTTCCATTACTGCTATCAGAAGGCAAGTTTTACCACTAGAAAAAGGCTGCCTTTACAAGATAAAACAGAGCAGTATTTGCTTTCTGATAAGGAAACGGTAAGCTTGAGTAAACCATACTCAACTGTAAGCTTGAGCAAAGCAAAGTTTGTGGGGAGGAGCAGGCAGTTGATTAGAATATTAACCTGGAGTTGAAGTGGGGATGGAGAATGACACAAACTGTCAATCACACAAGCCTTTCTTTAGGTTTTGACCTTAAATACTTTGAAATATTCCCATCTCATCCTTTGCTTCCACTTCCTAACCCAGGATACAAGGAAAAGAATTTAGTCTTGATACTTATTTTGGACTATACGGAGCCAATACTGCAAGTGTAAAACACTTACAGTAACGTCTTTGCAAAAGTGGTTTCATGCCAATGAGCCTCCCTGTTTACTGAAGAATAATGTGTTGTTTTTATTTGTTATTCTCCCTTGGCCTGAAGGAGCAAGATGATGTTTCGTTTAGAACCTTGGACCATGATGGCTACACCAACATTAAAACAAATTAAATGGGGAGACCTTTAATACTTGATCTTTTTCTTCTTTCTTCTGCAGGACAGTGGTGATTATCCCCTGACCATGCCTGGGCCTCAGTGGAAGAAGTTCCGCTCCAACTTCTGCGAGTTCATCGGGGTGCTGATCCGGCAGTGCCAGTACAGCATCATCTACGACGAGTACATGATGGACACGGTGATCTCGCTGCTCACCGGCCTCTCCGATTCGCAGGTCCGGGCCTTCCGGCACACCAGCACGCTGGCTGGTGAGTGAGCTGCACAGGACGGTTCTGTCACACAGCTTGCTGCTGCTTACCCACTGCCAGAAGTACTTGTAATTTGGATTGAGGTGGATCCTGACCAGCATTAAAACTGTGGAAAGCTTCATCAAATCCAAGTACCACACATGGTACAACTATACTTAAAATACTCATTTTTTATTTGGAAAGGAGTGTGCTGAGGCACTTAGGGATTCCTGTCATCCCTAGGGCCTCCAGTGAATCCTGAGAATCAAAAGTGGCGTGCTTATGTCTTGTATTTTGTTATTAATTGTTCACTTGTTGTACAGAATGTTGGAGTAATTTTATATTTTAGAGTATAAATTCATTCTAAAGAAGTATCAGGACAGTTGTATTATCAAAGAATTTCTGTCCACCAGAAAAAAAAACCTGTGCCTTAACTCTGGAGAAGCATAAGGTTTGGGATTACTGGGCCATGTTTGTAGGGCTCCCTGTCTTCTGCCTGCAGCCACACCACCTTTCAGTGCAGCTGTGTCACGTAAGGAAAGCTCTGGGTGTATTATTAGATAGAAATGGGCTTTCCTTATGTATTTCATCACACCTATATGAGATGTCTCCTATAAGAGGGATGAATTGTTCTCCACAAGGAACTATTTTTCTCAATTACAAAGCACTATCAGGGTGGCTGGCTTGGCTGTAGGTGTCTACAGCTGGTCATGTCAGGTGATAAGAAATCCATCTTATTGCAAGGTTCATAGATCATGCCAGATATTTGAAACTTACAGCAGACATTTGTCATAATCTGAATGTTTCTATGGCCAGTATTTATTACTATTTATTCTTTCCACAAACAGCCTCATACACATTTTTTCAGTTTCAAGTGTACCGATATTCAGTGTTCAACAAATACAATCAGAATTTATTTACAATTTCATCTCTTGTTATAAATCAAAGTAAGAGGCAGTTTTCCAATGATATTGAAAAAGCAACTCCAGATTTGAGTGGATTTTGATTTAAAAACTGAAACCCAAACCCTTCAGCTCACAGCGACTGAACTGCTTTGGAAACACTTTTCCTTGTGTTCTTCACCATACTCAGCAATGGGATGGTAAAACCTTGAATTTTGCAGGCTTAAGCTTCCAGGTTTGGAGTTTCCTCTACAAATTCGGTATTCCAAGGTGAGCACTGTTTGAGCCTAGATAACCTGCTGGAAATCCATGCCTGTTATTTAAACTATATTCCCTTCCATCTGATGCTATCTGCAGTTCCGGGTGGTTTTGATGTGCTGTTTGCTCAGACTGTGGTTGATTGGTTCATAGGGAAGAGTTTATGGAGTGAGGTCTGCACTCTGGTCCCTGGGATTGATTGGTCCATCCCTGCATGGGGCGGATGTTTGGAAAGTATGAGGGGCTTGAGTAAAAGACAAGAAACAGAACCACTTATTGGAGTCATTTCCCAAGGCCTGTACTCTGTGGAAGAAGGACTTTCCACTGTTTGGAATGGATTCTGTAGCTAGAAACTTGCAGCAAGAATAAGCTGATGCTAAAGCTGAGGTTCATCACAACTGACTGCAGTTATTTCAGCCACTGCTGGCTTCTTGCATTAATGGCACATTTATCTAACATTGCATTAGGGATAGGAGCTGCCAAAGATCTTAGCATTTACCAGTGACAATACATGCCATTTATTTATTTGTTTGCTTGTTGTAACAAGCTTGAGGCTTTGCTTTGAATCTACAAATTTCCTTCAAGCTGTTTTTAGCGCATTTAATTGTGTTGAAGTACCAAAGAGTGGAGGTCAACATGATGCCATGGAGCATGGAGTCTTGATAAAGTTTTTGAAAATCTACTTGTAGACTTGCATTTCTTCTTGAAGGAGTGTTTTTAGGTCCTTGTTTTCAATTTTCCTCTATGCTAGTCAATTGGAATGAGAGATGATTCACCGTAGGAAGAGATACCTGGTAGGTTACCAGCTGTGAGCTATAGCAGTGTAAATGAATCCAGGTAGCCTCACTTCTCCATTTATGTAGTTGCTTCTCTACCTTGAAGCAATGCTGCATATTTAGAGGAGCATGCAGAGAGGATGTGATAGTTTGTTGCATTATTTTGCTGGTTTTTCAATATTGTAAAGTGTGTTGTGCTATGTAACCACACAGAACTTGGGAAGGACCCTTATTAATGCTTTTTGTAAAAATAAATTTTAGTACCGAAAAGCAGACACAAACAATACTATAACCAGCATCTGTGAAAACAAAAATTGCATTTTTATACGGCTGTACAGCTGACTTTAGAGCAGTGTCAGACCTGCATTCAGAGAAGCTATGCTGTGGTCCCTTGTGAACTGAGCCATCCTCAGCAGCTTCGTTAAGGTCACCCTTAGTATGGAGCCATCTCTGCTGGCACTCTTCTGTGCAGCATGGCTGTAACCCCCCAGCAGCTGCCTTCATGGTGCCCTGATGCTGCAGGCTCATGTGCTGGCTCCCTGGTGCACTCAGAGCTTGTCTGGAGGAGACAGCAAGGAGCACTGCCTGCAGCTCAGTGTGGGGTATAGGCTGCTTTCTCGCCATGGGCCCGTGACAGGGGTATTGCCTGGGTGGAAGTGCCTTTCCAGATGGCCGTGCCAGGGTCGAGAGGCTTTTTGCTGTGAGTGTGGATCTGCTGAGGAAATATTTTCCGAGCTCTGACTACAGGTAAAGAGTCATAATCTGTCTTGTGCCTTTGCAGCTATGAAGCTTATGACTGCTCTTGTGAATGTTGCCTTAAACCTGAGCATTCATCAGGACAATACACAGAGGCAGTATGAAGCTGAGAGAAACAAAATGATTGGCAAAAGAGCTAATGAAAGATTGGAGCTGCTGCTTCAGAAAAGAAAAGAGGCAAGTGAAAAGACATTTTTTTCTTCCTGGTTCTTGTGCATTCCCTCCAACAGAAAGCCCAGGGTGGCTCGTGACTTGAGTACCACAGTGAGAAAGAGCTTAGTTCTGCAGTGGTGTTTGTGTGATCTCAAGCACACTACTTAAATCTTGTATTGCCATATTCAGTTGAGTTTGTGGTGCTGTTCTGCATGCACAGGAGAATTCTGTTCTCAGGCTTCTATCTATGACCAGGCAGGAAGAGTCTCAAACTGTAAGTAGTCACTGTTCTGATCATGCAGAAAGATTCTGACAAGAGGCCGCACGTTCCCTCCCTGCACTGCCCATTTCCCCCTTGATCACTGCAGTTAGTCCACAGTGTCTCATTAGTACTTCTTTTTTAGCTGCTTACAGGAAACTATGGAGTTGGGGCTATAGCACCTGTTCTCAGGGAGAAGGAGCTAGGGAGACATTAAAGTCGCCTTTAGTAAGTACCAGTCTGGCATTAGGTGAGAAAAACCATTAGAAGGTTGCTGTAATCATCCCTAAATAAAGTATTATATCACAGGAAATTTCAGTTTTAGAGGTGTACTTAAATTTAAAGATGACAAGTAGAAAATTAATACACATACACCCAAACAATCATAATGTGTAAAGATGCTGAGTAAAACTCATAAGAGAGATTGAAAAATCAAAGTTTATATGGCTTAGATTAAAATTTATGATTTTTAATATATTAGTTTTGAATTTTCTCCACCACTGTTTTACTCTGTGGCAATTAAGGATGTCGGGGTGCTTTGCCTGTGTGCACCGTGGATTCCTTTAGGTGTAACTTTGACTCAGAATTGCTTGACTTTGTAGTCTTTGTCTGGGGATAATTACAATTATGTATTTTTATTTTACCCCTATGATCTGTAGCACAACTTTATTTGGTTTTCATAATTCTTGAAAAGCATGCATTAAGGTACAAGGCAAGAACAATCTTTCCTGCCCAAACTGCGAGAGAAACATTTTAAATTAAATATTAAATTGAATGTGAGTTCTAAAGCATTTTGAAAAGTAAAATAGCTGGGACAGAGTTTGTATTCCACATTTTTTGATTGTTGCTTTGAATTTGCAGAGGACAAAGGCACTAATTGGAATCTACTGATTACCTCGAGCTGGTGGCTCTGTGGCTGGGGACTGCTCTGTGCCCGTTCCCCGAGCCGTTCTTTCAGAGCTGCAGGACGTCCTCTCTCTGGGAGCTGTGGAGCAAGGATGCCCAGGCTGCACAGGGCTGGGGAGCCTTGACAGGAGAAGGAACAATTGGCAGTCCTTACCTTTGGCTCTGGGTGTTCAGGGGCTCTCAGCTCAGCTCACAACAGCTGAGCAAAGCGTTGCCTGGGAATAGCCAGGGAGGAGTGCTGGGGATCAAGTGTGTCTGTGGGGTTAAGCACACCAGGGGCACCTGGGCAGAAGGGAGCTATTAGGATTAGATGGCTTAATGACTCTGTGTAGGAATTCCTAACATAATGCTGCATATTTGCAGCGTTTAAATACACTGAATTGACAGTGGCATTCTGTGCTGGCACTTCCTCAGCTGATTCTTTGATGAAGTGCCATCCTAACAACCCCTCCGGAGCACATACACGTGCATGTGTTGGTCTTTGCGAGGTGGTAGAGGTACAGTTCACCAAGTGAGTGTGGCAAGTTAGTCTGAAGCAGAGGAGATGGAGCACTTTCTGAAGTGTTTCATTCTCATGCCATCATCTACAGGCCTGATGGGAGAGCCGTGCATGCAGCTCTGTCTTATCAATGAGATTTTCAGCTCAAGTGGATGATTTATGTAGCAATATGCCACAAAGCAGAGAAAGTTTTTTTAGTATCTGCCAGTAGTTATTCAAATTTTCTGCTTGTCATACATGTCTTTTTGAGCTTCTGAACCTGCTTGCAGAGTCAACAAGAGAATGTTTCTCTCATTTCTTACCTCTGTTTAAGACGGGGAGTGTTAAATCATTTTTGCATTGGTAAGAGCAGGAGTCCTAAGACACAAATGCTCTCTCAAGATGCTTGAAGTTAAGCACTCAGGTTCAAGTGCATGGTTTAGAAAACTTGAAAGTGTAGAAAGCAATTAGAGTTTCAGAGAAAATTCATTACTGAATCTAAAATACATTTGAGAATTGTATCCTTTAAATGTTAGTACACAGAGGTGAAGGTGATCTCACATGGACCTACTGAATCTCTGATTCTGCTTCCACACCAGCTGTGCCCCAGCACCTGGATTCCTGTACCAGATGATAATTTCCCATGTTTATAGTGAGCTGTAAATTCTATGCAGAAGAACAGAGAGGAAGCCATCCATGCTCTCCCTGCATCTGTGCTGCTCGGGCTTCTACCGTGCTGCTTCACTTTGCACTCAGAGATATGTCAAAGTACACTTTTTTCAGTATCTCAACTTTCTCATGGCTCAGAAGGTCCATCCTCTCCTACCTCTTTTCTGCGGTGTGGTTTTATACCAACAAATCATTCCCTGAGTCCTCTGTGAGCTTCCCCTTCCAGGCCCTTGGTAGTTTTTCAGAAAGCCTCCTGATGCTTCTTAGTTCATTCCCATCCTCATTTTACTGCACAGCCTGTGCTAGGCTGTCTCTACCCCTACTCTAGGTTTCTGTGGATGTTTCCCTGCCTGTAGCCTGTGGAGTCATCCAGCTGAGGAGTGATTAGGAACTCACAGTCCCCTTTGGGTTATGAATTCTCAAACAAGCATTTAGTCTGTGCATATTTGGGTTGAGCTGATGCTGCAAAATAGTGCTTTTCCCAGAGGCCATGTCTAAATATGCTTGGTTCATGTATGCAGAGCTGGTGTGCACCCAGCTCTTGTACATAATCCCTTTTACTGTGAAATTAGTTTCTTTGGCAGGCTTTTGACAATTTAGTCAAGAGCCTTCCATGCCTTGGTTTCCCCATATGCAAAATGGAGACGGCACCTCCTTACACTTCAGTGAACTGGGAGGCTTCACTCCCTGAGTTCTGAAGCTACTTCAGCTCGTACCTGGAAAATGCAGTAGAAATATTTGGCTGAAAAATAGAAGCCCTTAGGTGAAAGTGTTTCAGAGCTCATGCCATGCAGGAGGTCAAACCAGCTGATCACAATTTTGCCTCTGGCTTTAAAACCTTTTATCTGTTAAATATATACATCCATAATTATACAGGTTTAATTATTTTACGCATATGTGCACTCTACTAGCAAGGCTCTGTTGTGGTTTTCCTACTGAGAATGTGGGCAAATTTACATTCCCACATTATGGTGCTGTGCTCGGACTGTAATGAACACCTTGATGGAAGAACGGTGGCTGCTCCAAAAGCTGATTGGATAAAATTGGTGTAATCTTATTAACAAAGCTGCATTTAGGTGTAATGAAGTTATATTTACTTAGTTTAGTACAAGATCTGATAGTATGAGAATACTGTAATTAATTCCAAGTTGTGTTAACATTATAATTGACACAAGGTAAGCTTCCCATAGTACTTGCAAAACATTCTCATATTACACAGGAAGTGAAAAGATTTTTAAGAAAACGCTCTTATTTATAAAAGCATGCTCATAACACCTTTTCATTTGGAATTGGGTTTGGTTTTTTGCAGTCTAAGGCCTGGATGTCAGGTGTGCTCCAATCCTGGAAATCTTGCTTCTGAAACCCAGTTATTGTGGGTGCTGAAGTTCAAGCAACTTAGAGTCTTTTACTTGAGATTGAGAACATCTTCAACTCCTTTCCTTAAATAGAACATTAATTTTTTCAAAACTAATCTGTAACCAGATTTATTTCTGCAGCTGTCATTCACTCAGCTCTGTTTCCCTGTGAACACAGCACTGCTGACATTACTGCACACATTGTCTCTACTTGTCTCATTTTCAGTAGCAAAAGTTGATGATCACTTCAAAGAACTAATTTGAGAGACTAAATTGATGTTTGTAGTGAATGTTAATTTTCTTCCATTAAGACATTGCATATATAAATGTAAATATTTGTATATATATGCACACAATATAGGCATGTGCTGGAAAAGCAGAAATGGTGAATTTACTCAAGTGCTCTTCCAAGGTCTTCTAAGGTCTCTCACCTTATTCTCTCAAATAAGGAATTGTAGAATACCAAATTAGAATAAGCAATGATCTTTTATTTATTTTGTGTTTTGTTTTTCACAGCTACAAGAGAACCAAGATGAAATCGAAAATATGATGAACTCTATTTTTAAGGGAATATTTGTTCATAGATACCGGTAAGAAAATGCATGTTCCAGTAGGCTATGCTAACAGAGTGTGGTCATAAAGAAAGTCAAGGACAATTTCTGGGTTAATTTTCTTCTGATGTAATATTCTAGATGCTGCAAGATCACTGTCAAAAGCACTTGAAATTATGGAAGAACATACAAATTGTAACCTCTATTAATTACACTATAGAGCCATCCATACAACTTTATTTTAATTCAGTAGACAGCTTTAAAGGGCTGTGGGAGACAGGGGCTTTGAATCTTTGCATATTGAAAAGAAAAGTTGTCCATGTTGGGAGCACAAAAATGACATATCTTAAGAATAATCAAATAATCACTGCGTATCATAGGATAGCAGTTTTCCTCCAGCCTGCATTTCCTTTTTTATGTCTTGGGTGTAAACAGCAAATCTGGAATATGGTTTACCAGAGAGCAGTAGTCTTTTAAAATAGATTTAGGGTTGTTGTGCATCACAAGATGCCTCAGAGCATCTGCAGCACCTTGGTGCAACCAGCTCTTTAAATGTTAATTGACTTGCTGAAATCAAAAGATAAAATTCAAGGGTACTAAACTATGCAATTAACCTTTCAGATTTCAGTTCTGCTTTAAAGGTTTATAATTTATGGAATCTTTTAGGAAAATGGCAGGAAAAAAGGGTGTATGAGAAGAGGGTTAGAAGGTGAAGAGGAACCCATAGTTCAGTTCGACAAAGGGATGATTGTAGTTTGGAGAAAAGTGCGCAGGAAACCGGGAAGGTGCTCATGCTGAGAAATGTGTGAGTGTGAGCAGCACAGTGGGGTTGGAGGGTGTCTCCTCAGTACCTGAGCATGGAAAGAACATTCATGGTTTATGGTCAGGAAGCCTTGAACTGCTTGGCAGCAGGAGGATGGGTATGCAGGGCTAGCAGGTAAATGAGTGTGCTAGATCAGTGTAGCACTCACACCATTTTGTTAGGAGAGCAGCATTCATGGCGTAGGTAAAAAAGCTGAAGAAATTAAATTCTAAGAGTGTTTCCATTTTTACCCCTTCAGAACTTAGTGTATTACATCAAACAAAACGTTGCTTTAAAATATCCTCTTAGTAGTTCATGCTCTTGTGTGGGGTTGGAAAAAGACAGCCTTTTAGTGGTCTGTATTCTGGTGCTTTTTCTTTTCTTTTGAAATCCTTTTGTGAAAAAGTTTCTTTTCACTCCTCCTGCCACCACTAACAAAGACCTGATTTTGCTGATGTTGCTGTAACAAAGGAGAGGCCAAATAAATAATCTCCATCCATGCCCTGGAAAAACGTGCCCATGGTGGCCCTGTTAGACCAGTGGGGAATTTGCTGTAATCAGACAGGTGGTGGCACCACTTGTGCCACTGTTCAGAGAGGACAGGAGGAACCTGTTCCCACCCTGCCCCCAAAGCCACCTGTGTGAGCAGTCACCGTCCCTGACCTTCTGGGGAGCCCCAAAGAGTCTCTTACAACATACACCAAACTGTGAGTGGTGGTGCACAACAGAGAGCACAGAGTGAGACTCCTGCACTCACAGCTGGGCGAGAACATAGAGGGGGAAAATGCCTGTGTGAAGCCCAGCTAATTAAAGACAAAGCCCAGGGGGGACAAAATATAAAGGATTTTGAACTATTATCTGCTTTCATAAATTCTTAATTTCTTGAACATTCCTTCTCTCAAATAGTTCAAATTATTTATAAAATACATATGATTTTACAGGCCTTAAACCGTGCACAAGTGGTGATGAATTCAAAAGAATGTTATTTTAATTATTCCCAGAGAATAAGTTCCACCCCTCAATATGATTTAGACTCAGCCACAGTGATTCATGCTTAGTGACCTTTGTAGCTTAAATAACTAGTCCTTGACCTAAACAAAACCCCCCAAACTGTTTCATTCAGAATGTGTCTTCTGACGAGTGTTGCAATGAGGTTACATCTTCTTTCTATAGATTGCCTTCCAATTTACAGGAAGATTTCAGTGCTCACTTCTCTCATCAAGAAAAAAAAAAAAGACATTTTCAGAAATAGCTAAATAGTTTTCTAGGTATAATGCTAGTCTAGTGTGAACAGCAGATTTGGTCAAAAACTGAGATATTCTTTATAAGCATGCAGGAAATGTATCCTCAGCCATTTGTTCTCACTAAGTTTCTGTGGCTTTATGATATATTTGGTTGTCTAAAGGTTTTTCTTATCCTTTTTCTTTTTTAAACCTTAAAAAGGGATTTGAAACTTTTTTTAATTTACTGAAGTCAAAAGCTGAAAATTGCTTGCAAGATACATATATATAAAAAAAGGAGAGGAGGTCTATTTCTTCATTTCAGTTGTATCTGCATATCAGAGATGACTGAATCTCAGATTATTGCCACATAGCTGCTCAGATGTAATGAGTATTTATAAAATGTTCATCCCTCTCAACTGTTATCTGAGGTGTCACAGTTTTGGTTTGGCTCTTTCCCTGCCTAGGACTTAGCGCTGAGTCCAGACACATTTCCCTTTCAGAGGGCGAGATTGAGAGATTTCGGATTTCAGTCCTACTTCATAGTATCTTTTTGTTTTGAGTGCTCAAAGAGGTTTTCCTGCAGGTGCGACTGTCCAGAAAAACAGAACTGTTACAGTTTTAGCTTCTGGCAGACCAGAATGGGGATCCTCACACTGATGGACACGGTGGGTTTGGGAATTTATGCAGGGCATGAGCCTGTCCTGAGGTAATGTTTTGTCAGTACTGGCAAATAAGGTAAACCTTGCCAAATCTAGATGGCATTCCCATTTTTGTGGAGAAGATGCTTCTGTCTCCTTCCAAAGTGTTCCTTTGCCTGCTACAGTGTAAATAGGATTATGGTGACAAGTTACATGGGAATTCCACTGTGGGGAACAAGACATGGCAAAAAGGGAGAAGGGAGAGGGGTTATTGGATGTCAGTTTGGTGAGGAAGCACAAACCAGTCATTGCAGGGAAATGGAAACCTAAACCAAACTAAGAGAAAAATCCTTCTCCCTGCATCCTAAATGTGTTATCCTAAGGAGGCAAAACATACTTCTTAAGTGACAAGGAAATGCATTATGTTTTTAGGTATGTTTGAAAAAACAGACAGAAATTACTGATGTCACTTACAGGCATAAAAAAAAGAGAAGGCAAAAAGTTACATCATTTAATTTAAGTGAGTTTGACCTTTCTGTGGAGTTTGAAAGCACACGCTGCTCCCTTCCCTGCAGAGCTGTGCCTCATACTTCATACGAGTTCCTGTCCCAACTTCCTCTTGGGACAGGAACTCTTTGGGAAACACTGGGGTCAGAGATACATAAAGCTACATCTCAGAATCCATGTCATGCCTCCATACAATAAATTCCTTGGTCTGGCAGGAGCCTTGGATAATCAGCCTAGTAACAGGTTATTGGGATAGATATTTAAATAGCTGCTCTGCGCAGAAGTACTTAGGAATGGGAGTGCTGTGTGCCAGCCCCTCCCATGAGTGGGATATGCAGTGAGCATTCACCAGTACTTTTGGAAGTTGGCTCTGAACTCTTGTTTTTCTTACCCTTCTTCTTTTATGGGGTCCTAATTCAGCTCCAGAGATGAGAGTCATAGGAAAAAAAAGTAGAAAAGACATTTTTGTCCAGTTCTTACTATAATTACATCTTCAAAATGTTTCAAAACTGCCAGGCAGCCCAAGAGACAGGCCCAGTTCTGTCCAAGTGGCCATGTTGTGGTCCTGTGCATCTGCTCCATTTCCTGTCCTTTGGGTGGGAGTTTGAGCTTCCATCCCACAGAAAGCCTAATGCAGTGAGTCACCCTTGGTTCTGTCCTTGTTAGAAAGTTTTCCTATAGACTAACTCTCAGCCCTGCCCATTGACTGAAATATCTCTATTTTTCTATTCATATCTGGTTTGCCTGTTGAGTAATACCACGTTCTTGTGATGGTTATCTGCAGTTCTGACTGTCTCAGAACAAGGTGTGAGAAGCAACATCTCCAGTGGTTAGATTGGGCAAGCAGGTGCAATGAGAGTAGTGAGGCTCCTTTAGGAGCTTCCAAGAAGCCTCGTGCTCTGCTGGTCGTCTCCAGGTCATGCCTTGGTCTGACTCAGCACTGGCAGTGCTGTAGGATGTGAGCACCAAGGGCACTGCACATCAGCCAGGTTTGCTTAGAGGGCTTTCAGTTTAGCTGTGATTAACCTCATGAGTTTGTGATTAAACAGACTGAAAGAACCCGTGAGCTGGAGCTGACAACCACGCCAGCAACCCTGAGGAGCACACTGCTCTGCACCTGACATATCCCAAATATCCATCAGAGACTCTGTGGCTCAGGTCCTGAATACTTCTGGCCTTAGTCACAATTCTTGTGTGTACTTTGGCATGAAAGGTACACTGAAGTGGCACTTGGAGTGGCACTGGTAAAATCTGTTTCCTGACACTGCTGTGGTTTGTCCTAAGGTTTATGGGCCTGCCTTGTCAACCCAAAATTTCAAAAGGAAACAGAGAATTTCTTACCTGAACCCTTCTTGTCAAATCTTTTCGGAAATTGCATCATGGAGGATCTCTTTACCCAAAGTAGGAACTTAGGCTGTGAATTGTGCTGCCAATATTTTCACCATGTAGACCTTGCTTTGCAGTTTGTGTTGAAAAGAGGGTTAAATATATTTCATGTCTAAGATTTGTAGATCCCACCTTAGTTTTCATTTCTGTGCTGGACTAGATTCTGTTCCTTTCTAGAAGCATTTGGCAAGTAATACAAGCTTACATCACTAATTTATAATTATGATAATTATGGAATAATGCATTCATTATTCCAAAAGCACTTCCAGTTCAGGTATAATTAGTATTTATATGTTCTTGTGTCATCCAGAAATTATTGTATTTTCAAAAAGCTAAACAATTCATAGTGACTCTGGCCAGAAGCTAAAATGTATTTAACTGTATAAAAATTAGAAGAAAAGAATTACAGTTTAATGACAAGCAATTACCACATCCGTAGCAAAGGTACAAAGAATTTTTGGCTGTATTGTGTTTGACACAGCATTGTATGGGCATGGAGTCTGTGTTAGTGATTCCTGCAGGAACACAAGTAACTCTGATTGGTGATAGTTACCTGCAAGGTGATGTGGAGTGGGAAGTGGTGTCTCACAAGTTCCCCTGCTTCTCCAGCAGCTTGAGTCTCTTTGCTGGTCTCACCTGCCTTATCCATGATTCTGTCTCACTTTCAATTATACCGGAGATGTTAAATTCTTACTATACTAAATCTCTTAATCAGTTGAATAGCTTTCTTTCATTTTTTTTTTTTTTTTTTTTTTAATTAGCAGCTTGGAGTGAGTGTCCGTAGTGCTGAGGGATCCCTGAGAAGGCTTTTGATTCAAGAAGCAGTTTTCACTGTCTGCCTAGGGAAGCTTGAATTCACTCTTAGCAAACACATGATTTTTTCATGCTTTTTGGCTGGCGGTGCTGCATGATTAAATGGTTGTTGACATTTAGGTTCTTTTTGAGATTGCCATTAAATCCTTCCTTTACAGTTAGTAAATTTATAAGGTGGTGAAATAACCTACTTGGATGTGAGGACTCAGGCTGTCATCCCCTAGTAGAAATGTCTTCCTGGCTACTTTGTGTTACTGCAGATGTGGCTCCCCGTTTTTTCTTGATTTATATTTACAAGTCTTTTAGGTTTTTCATAAGTCTTGCATTCTTCCACCTATATTTTGCTTTTAAAATAGTTTAAAAGTAACTCCATGTAAGAGAATTGCTAATCTAGTTCAGTGTGAAGCGGTGTACAATTAAACACACACACACACACACACACATATATGACAATAGTCATAGTTTTAACTAAAACTTGTCTTCATTATGGCTGCATTTCCCATAAGGAATGCAGTTTTTAACCCTTGAGTGTGATATTTAGCACATTGGTCCTTACACTACTTAAACCTGTTTGAGAAATCCCTGGTAGGAGCAGCTTGCTTGATGCCCTGCCCTGCTCCTAATGCAGCTTGTCTCCATTGTGGATTCCCCCTTACCTTGGTTCTGAGGTTACAGAGGCTTCAGGAAGTTGGACAGACCAGATTTACTGATGCTGTTGGGAAGCTGCTAAAATTAATGTGTTTCTCATAGGCAAAGAGAGACAATAGCAGTGGTTTGGTGGCATTCACACAGATGTCCCGCTCATGTTATTGCATTACATGCACCACATGCTGTTTATGCTTTTCTGCTGTTGCAGCAGTACAGTTTCCTCCCTACAAGTTGAATTCAAATGCTGAGACTTGCCTGGAGAAGTCCCCCCAGCCATGTGTAATGCTGGGCCTGGTTCATGGTCCGTGTGGGAGCCGTGGGTTCCGGCTCGGGGTCTGGAAGGTCAGGGACAGCACAGTGGCACTGGCTGAGCTGGGCCAGCCTGCAGAAGGGAAGTACCATAGTTCCAGTATGGAGTCACCAGGGGTTTTGCTCCACTGGCTTAGGGCTATGAACCTGTGCAGTGTCTTGACCAGAAGAGTGAGTGCATTTTATTTATATTTTGTAAAATCAATGACTTTCAGAAAACTGCAGTTTCTCGTTTTTGTAACTATTCTCTTGTTTGAAGCTTGGAATTTCTTTATTTCCTTCCCATAATTTAAATTTCATTTTGAGGCTCTGCTGGTCTGATTTAGAATTAAATTGATGCTTATTACTTTTCCAAAAAGATTTTTTTAAATAAAAATGCAAAACAAGGGTCTCAATTACAAGCAAGTCCAGTGTTTGCAAAGCACCGGACATTCCCTTCTTCCATGCAGGGACTCTTTGTGTTCCTCTTGTATTACAGCTGAAATTTGGAACTGTGAGGCAGTGCCAGCTGGAGTGGCACAAGTGATTTCTCATGGTAACAGATGTCCCAGAGATGGAATTACTGAAGGGACAGATGGCCCCCATCCCTTTTCCCGTTGTTTCATTATTAGTAAAGATGCCATGCTCTATGTCAGGCAGGCAGGAAAGTGCCAGTCAGATGGAAAGTGTTTCCATCATGGTCTCTGTAGATAATCTCTCCATTTTCCGGCCACCCCTCCTAACTAAGCAGCTGGTAAGTCTGCCTGAGATATGTCTTTGCTTCTTCCATGACTTGCCACAGTCAGAATGCAGGATAAAAGCAAGAAAACAGGAAGAAACCAATGCTCAAGTGCAAAATTCCCATGGGTTTTGTTGTAGGGGTGTTCTTGGGGGGTGTGAAATGAGAGCTCTTTGTGTAGCAAATTCCATTGTGCTCCTCTGGCAGGTGCCTTTGGCTAAACCAAATAGCTTCTCCCACCTTGCAGTGGTTCTGCACCTCAAGCTGGAGACAGGGCTGCACAGCAAATGTCAGTGATGCTGTTTCAGAAATGATTGTCCAGAGGAGGTTTGTAGCTTGGGTTCATAATTCTCTTTGAAAAGAGAGAGGTTAAAGATGGAGTAATAGACTAAGAAGCAAATTAGGGTGAGAATTTTTTTACGTAGAGGAAATGTAGGAGAATATATAAATACTGACATTATTAGATAGATCAGTGAATTCAACGATGCAGAGGAACAGAAAATCAGTGAGATGGCAGTAAGAACAGTGACAGGCCTCACATAATGAGGTTCATGACAAGTAAAAGCAAAATACTACAGCTATGGCAAGCGGGATGAGAAGTATATGTGTCTATAATCTGGCTAATCCTTGTTCTTTTCTTTTTCCGTATTAGTGATGCTATTGCTGAGATTAGAGCTGTCTGTATTGAAGAAATTGGTGTCTGGATGAAAATGTACAGTGATGCCTTCCTGAATGATAGTTATTTAAAATATGTTGGTTGGACACTACATGACAGGGTGAGTATTGTGTATTCCCACACACAGCAGAGTGCACTGCTGCTGTGCTGCCCAGCACAGCATCATCCTTGTCTTACAAAGAGATTGTTCTGTTTCCTCACCTGGTATCTTTCAATCAGGTCACTTCCAGGTATTGGCTTAAATTAGGAGGCAGTATTCCCAGTCTGCTTAGTCCATGTCCTTTTCATGTGTTCAGTCTCTGCTAAAGTATCTTGATATAGAAATCCTTCCACAGGGCTTTTCTGTTGATTACAAGAGAAAGAGAAGTCTCCTCAGAGCACCCCTGAGAGCCTCTGTGTCTGAAGAAGAATGAAAAAGAGATTTCCACGTGTCTTCCATTTACATTGCCCAAAGGTTAGAGGAAAAAAGGAGATCTCTGGGTCCTCAACAGACACCACTGGCTCCACAACCAGTGGAGTTCTCATCGGTTCACTTTCCCTTCCTTGAAGAATATTTTCAAGGTTCTCTTTAGCTTTTTCTTCAGAAAATTGTTGAAACACCAGATGGAAGCAAAAGAGGTGCTTTTCTGGCTCAGCACACTTCTTAGTACTGATGGCATCCCCCCAGTTCCTGCAGCAAGAGGAGCCCATTCTGGGTGCTGACAGAGGACTTTGCACTTCTGCCTGGGGGTTTTGTACACCAGGCAGCAGTGGGACTGGCTGTGCTCCCACTCCCACCAAAACCACTGGAATCACTTGTTTTACTCTAAACTCTCTTGCTAACTCTATCCAAGGAATACAAAGGAGACTTACTGGGCTGTTGAAAGGCTTATTAAATTCCAGCATCCTGATTCAGACTATACTCCTTTTCTAGGAGCACTGCTGGAAAAAATATTGTAAGTCTGCAAGTTCTTTCCGATGACTTGCATAACTGATAGTTAACAGCTGATTCTTTAAACATATTATTTTTTCAATAACTTCAAACATCATCTTAATATTTAGGCTCTGACTCAGTGACTCTTGTGCTGAATTCTGAACAAGATGAGTTATACAGACATTGGCTTTCACTAATGATAGAAGTAAGCTGCTGCTGCTGGTTCTTTTAACTACAGCTGCCAGGGATCTGCATCTTGCCTTCATTTGGATGAGCAGTTCACTAGTTAAAGAGTATCCTTTGTGCTTTACACTAGACATGGGACTTCCTTCCAAACCTGTAGTTCTCAAACTTTTCCTTTACAAATTTTCCCCAAACTTTTTACATTAGATCTCATTGAACAAAACGTGATCAGGAGGAAGATCCTGCTTACTGCTCTCATCAACCACAACCACTGTCTGCCCCAGAGCCACTGCACTGTGTCTCAGTGAATGTTGGACATGGAAACACAGCTGTGGCAGTGGCTGGAGGGACAGAGCTGCAGGTCTGTGTCCCCTGTTGGTGACATTGCTGTGCCTCACAAGCTGCCACGCCCCAGGAGGAGACAGCATTGTTCAAGTTAGCAAACCAGTGGGGAGGTCAGCTCAGGTTGGAGGATCAGGATTTTAGGTGTGTGGAGGACTTTGTTTTACTTTACTAAATTACTTTGTAATTTAAACAGTGTTTTTTTTGAATAATTGCAGTGGATTTTTGGGAGCACATTCTAAACCTTGTGGAACATTTCCACAAAGTAGCACCTCTGGAATGTAGTGGGGTTGCACTTGACAGCTCTCAGCCCCCTCCTAGTCTCTCTGAAGTCCATCCATTTCTCACATCACTCCCTTTGCCATCTGTGGAATCTCACACTCTCATCTGTCACATCCAGCAATTTCTCATGTCATGTGCAGTGTTTTTTCACATCCTCTTCCATTAGTTTAACCTCAGGCCAGGGTCTGGTCATCTGCCTGCAGCATTAACACATATTTATGCCTCAGGTTTTTTAAAATTAACATGTTCTTTCATATCAGAGAAATTTTGAATTACAGCGTTAGGGTAAAAAACTGCACCATTTGGACCAGGCACAGCAGAATTGTATCAGACTGCTCTCCTGCCTCTGCTTTGTAGGATTTTTTCTTGCAGGCCACAGAAGTGCTGTGGGGTTCTAAGTCTGTAAATCACTAATGTGTTTAATGTCCCAGTCCACCTGATAGGTGGTGGGGTTTTATTGATGTTGTGGACGTGTCATCTACAGAGTGAGACAGACTGTAGGCAGAACAGGGCAGGTGTCAAAGGATAAAAAGGGAGAGAATGGAGAGAAAGGAGGAGTTTTGGGAGGCACAGAAAAGAGGGTGGAGGTGCAATAGGACGAATATATTGGAAAAAGATGGAGTAAGAGCCAACTGAAAATGCAAAGCCTCCAGAAGTACAAGATCCCTTAACAGCATGGTTTTCATTGGCACCACCTGAAAAACCTGCCAGCTGGTACCCAAGTTTCTTGATTTTGCTTTGCTTTGATCAGGAGATAATTTTTGCTATAATTGGTATTTAAAAAATGAAGGCTGAGGCAATAGCCATAAGCTATTTCCACTTCACATGAACAGAAGTCACCCCAAAATGAATAACTTCTCTGGAAGTTTGCTGCTGCAAAAAGGAGACAGCAGTGCAAGAGATTCTTGAGCAGTTTCATATTCTGCTTCAGAAGACATACAAATTAAACCACAAGGAAGAACAGTTCTTACACTTCTTTGTAGTAGCTCCAATGTAATCTTTCAGAGGCAGGATACAGAAGTTTAGTTCACCAGTTTGGAAAGTCCTAGTATTTTATATGTTAATCCCGTCTCCCAGATTTCAGACAAATGTCTATAGGGATTTTTGTTTTTTATAGATGCTCATTTGAATGTGCCTTTCAAGTTTTGCCTTTCTCTCCTTTTAAACATCTTTTTCATTCCGTGTATTTGGGAGCATAAATTAAAAATGTATAAACTATGATATAATTGCATTTAAAAAACCCTCTTGAAAATAAAAGTGTTAAATTAGACTGTTCAGTCTTAATTTTCACCTACTTCATTGATGCATGGAACTGTTTTGAAACCATAATTGTCCCAAGATACCTGGACAGCCATGGTTCTTAAAACCTTCCTAACACATAAGAAAATGCTTTTTACTTCTTTGCATTCCTCTTACTTTGCTTATTGTCTATTTCTGTGGAAAGGATGAAGCCATGGTCATCTGGAACAGATATTCCTCTTGTGCTTGACCTCCTAATTAATTAATGAATTAATTAGTTAAATAAGTTAATCTCTTAGTTTACTAAGTCTCTTGCTGTCCTTCCTGTCCATCCCTGTTTGCAGCTTTTATGCTGGCATAAGTTTCTTAAGAATCACCCTAACTTGAGCATTCCCACCCAATTACTTCCTTGCTAGGAGGTGTTTGGGATGTTCAAAGCTCCTGTGAGCTGGATGATTCTCACAGTTACCAAGAACCATCTCGTGTTTGGCATGCTGAGGGTCTGTGGCACATTGCTGCTCCTCCAGTCTGGACTGGAGTGCATCCACACACACCTTCACTGTACCCTTCTCTGCTTCCTGTCCAGCTCACTGCCCTTTAGGCTTCCCAGGGCGTTCCTGCCACTCATCTCCACTGACTTTGTTTTAAAACCTTCTTACCAGGATTAGCAAGCTGATGTGCAGGAGCTCTTCCCTCTCCAAAGAGGTGAATTCCATCCTTGACCAACAGTTTAAAAAACAGACTCAGAGAGAGTCCTCCTTCATCATTCTTCTGCCAGAAGGGCAGGCATTTCCAGGGTTTGCCTCTCTGTTTCCTGGTCCTGCTTCCAGCCAGAGGGACCACATGTTACACAACCTTTCTCTCTCTCTTCCTCACCTGCTCCTGTAGTCCCTTCTCCTCAGATCTGGGCCAGGACACTTTGGTTAGGGCCTGGCTGCAGTCTCCTGGCAGGGCATGCAAGGAGCCATGCAAGGAGCCCGTGCTCAGGTCGTGGTTCCTGCCTGCCTGGCTCCATTTGCTGCCTTCAGCCTTACAGAGAGCCCAGTACAGGGCCTGGACTGAGCTCTGGGACCAGCGATCCATGGAGTTTGGGGAAGTCTCCAAGGGCTTTGGGCTCCATGGGCCCAAACAGTCTGAGCCTGTTCTGCTCAGGTCTTGGATCCCGTTGTGGGTGAGTTTTACATTTGGCTGTTGGCTCACAGGTGGGACAGGCTCTGGTGCAGCTGTAACTAAAGCTGCTGCCTCACTGTGCCTTGCAGTGTTCCTGCAGGCCAGAACTAACCTGATCCTCAGTAAGCTGAGGCCATCAGAGGCTCATGTCCTGTGAGCGGTGACGGCTCTAGACATCCTGGGCATTATGAGCACCAGAGGAGACACCATTTCTGGTACTGCCACACAGGTGCTGTTAAAAAAGAATGTCAAGCAGCATTTCTCTGGGCTTTTTTAGCAGTTGATCACATCCATGTAATTTTTCTTCAAGAAAGTTTTTTTCTGTACCTTGAAAGATCTTATGATAGATCCCTTAAACGCAGCTTGCATCTCAGACTTTCTCTGCAGTGGTAGTCAAAAAGATCCTTAGAAGAGAGCACGAGTGCTCAGAGACTCCCCATGGATATAGAGAGATGATTTCCCAGGAACAGTTGTTCTTCATGGAAGTTCTTCTGAAAATCCAACTTCTGTGCTGCTTTTGTCTTCTATTTCAATTTTTGAAATAGGTGTGAAGGAGGAAAGAAACTTTAAAGTTGGGATTTATGTCTTCTGTTTTTATGTCAGTCTGTGAATGTTCTTTCAGTTTTTAGAGTGAGCACTTTTTAAATACTGGATTTTTAAAGACTTTTTAAAGACTGGATTCTGGAATAGACAGTTTCAGAAATGAAGCCCTCTGGGTATGGAGTTTTATTTATGAAATTCAATAGTTCATTTTAGTTCTTGAGCAGCTTAAGGCCTTAGACTTGGTAATGTCTTCACTTTCATAAAAGTAAATTGACACTGCAGTGAACTCTACAGATCATATTTGAGTAGATTTGTGTTTATAACCTTTTTACTATCCACAAATATTTTTCAACAAGAATACACAGTTTGCCAAGATGGTGCAGTTGAGTTGTCCACCTGCAGCACAGGGGATCCAGTCTCTCTCTTCATCAGCAATGTTCCTGTAGGACACAAACCTTGATCCATAGGCCCTGTCCTGTGACACTCATATTTCCTGCCTGCAGCCCACCAGACCAAAGCAATCCCCAGCTGAAGAGCAGTTGGGAATGAGCTGCTGCCACCAGCACAGCTCAGACACAGGGACACAAGCCACCCTTCTTTCCACAGGCTCCTCGGGCTGGAGCTCAGATGTGTTGTTCCTGTGGCAGCTGCCTGCTCCCCACTGGAGGGTCTCTCACGCCTTTTGCATCCTTCAGCCTGTGCTGTCCTGTTGTGAGGGATGGGATGTAAAACATTTGGGGATAACAAATGCAATGTGTGTTCCCTGTGTCCCTGCCTTTGGAGCTAGTGGAGTTGCTGAGCCCATGCCCAGTCATTTTGAGCTCTCGTGCACTGATAGTGAACACGAGCTGTCAGTCATGAGGTGCCTGTGGGCTCCTTCCTGAAGACAAACAGCCACACTGCCTGCCCCAACCACCTGGAGATCCTACATCTTTATTTTGGATTTACTTGCTACATTCTTTATCTTTTTGTGGAGTCACTTGAAAGGGAAGCACTAACAGACGTGAGTGATGGCACATTAATTCTTTCTATATGCAAATAGGAAGAAATTTAACATTGTAGGTGACTGCATGTGGGTTTTGGTTTTTAGCTGAATTGCAAATTGGCTTTGGTCATCTGCATAAAATTTTAAATGTATATTAAACAAATTACAGTATTATGTTTTTTAATATTCATGTGCATTTGGTTAAAGTATTCTGACAGCTAATCTTGGTGTGTTTTATTTAGCAAGGTGAAGTGAGGTTGAAGTGTTTGAAAGCTCTTCAGAGTCTGTATACCAACAGAGAGTTGTTTCCCAAACTGGAGCTGTTCACTAATAGATTCAAGGTAAGAGGAAATAGAGTTTTTGGAAGGAGGATAGAAAGTAAAAGTATCATCATCCTGCTGTGGTCTTTGGGTCATGTCTATTAAAAATAAACTCATTAGTTTGTGACAAGGCTTGTAACTGCACTACTAAAACTGTGTTACTGAATGCTGAAATGAAGCCAAGTCCATTTCACAGGGTTTATCTTGGAAGATTTGTCAGACTTAACCAGGATGATTATTTGTCTGTATGTATTATTGATATCTTACATATTGTCATTATTCAATCTGCCTGTACTTACTTAATTTTAGATTTATTGAATTTAAAGGATGTATACTTACACAGTCTAAAATACAGCTGAAAGTAGTGGCCTATAACGAAAGATTGTTTGTTACACAGCTTTTTTTTAGCTCAATACGTACTTGTGTTTGGAGGGAGAGTCACTTGGATGTGCATCACAGTCCTCTACACAGTGAACTGGCCTTGCTGCAGAGGAGGAGTTCACATTGTGCTTCTAAACCCCCTGAGCCGGACTGGCCCTTCAGGAGAGAAGTGCTTGGGGGATATTTCATGGGGTTTCTATGAGCACAAACTTTTTGCTTAGTGTCTGGATAAGAATGTGGCTGTTAATTCACTTTGTGGTCTGACTGCTTTATTTTACAAGTGAACTTTTTGGAGAGATGGGTGTGGAAACACTGTCCTTGCTCCTGTTTGGATGCCTGGTGAGGAGAGTGTTCCGACACTGCCACCACGTCAGCTGCTACCTCTCTCCATGGCTTTTGTGTTCTGCAGAACACAGTACGGTGGGAAAGGCTACCCCCAAGGAAATGAGCTACCCCCATTTAAATCTTTATCAGAATAGTGATGAAAAAAATTGTTTAGAAAAGAAACAGAGCTGACTGGTTATTTTAACTTAAATCATTACTATAATGATGATAAAAAAATTCTGTTTAGAAGAGTGGAGATTTAAATATTTATAAATACTGTGCACAAGACTTAAACTTCTCCCTGTAGATTTTATGCTGCTTCACTGGTTTTGTCTGCCATTTCACAAATAACTCTTCCAGTTTGATCTCTTTTAACTCTTCCAGAAAAAAAAAAAAAAAAAAAAGAAAATTTGTCATATTTTCCCTGTATGTAAACAATTTATAAAAACATGATCAGCCTTTTACCACATTCACTTGAAATGCAGAAAAAAGATGCTTAACCTGCAGTAAAGCCTAGATATTAAGGAAGGCTTTTTCCCAAAATGATAATTACATAATAGAGCAGACTCTTTATTAATAATCTCCTTCATTTAAGATAACAATATTAAAGGGCAGATTAAATAAATATCTGCCAAGAATGAACTAAGTATAGTTGACTAAAGCAGGAGATAAAACTGGATCGTTTTGTGAGACCACTTAAGGGCCTGCAGTCTTCTAATTTTATAAAGCCACTTTCTCGGACTGTTGCAGTAAAGACAAAGTTTCCTCTCAGAGGAGAGAACCTGGCAAACAGCTTCAGACTTCAGACTGCTTCTCTAATGTCTCCGTAAGTCTGGTTTGCTTTATCCTCACAAGACAACCAGAAAAATGGACCCTCCAGCTCTGCTGCTTTTCCTGTTCCCTCTGTGCAGCCTTAGTTTTGTTTATATTTGCTGCTTCTGTAATTCCATTTATTTTTAAACAGGCCACTAAAGCTCTCATGGGCTTTCATCTACTCCTCTTTACTAGAAAATGTGCTGGATGCTTCTTTGCCAGGATCCTGTAATTTGTAAAGGAAAAGACTGCTTTGAGGCTGAACCTGTCCTGTGCACCAGCAAAACTTCCAGGACAATTGGAGACACTTTGGGCAATAGTTACTCAGTAATGTCCTCCAGAAAGCTACAGGGACGTGAAACCTCTAAATACATCCTGCTTTTCACAGCACAGACAATTCTGTTAAAGGAAGCTAGGTTAGCCTGTGCATTGCTGCATGGCTTGGTGTGGCACAAGGAATTTTCATTGCTGTCAAAGAGGTTCAGAGGGAAAGGAGCCCTGTTAGGAATTCATCTTTCTTCTGTCCCATTAAAGCTGGTTTTACTACAGAAATCTGTATCATTATGAAATAAATAAGAGAAAAAGGTGTGCTTGAAGTCTCTGTGAGCCTAGAGAACAGATTAGTTTAACATAATGGTTAATCAGTTTCAGTTTCTGCCACATCAAGAGAACAATGAGCTGGCATGGCCCAAATGCCTGCACTTGGATTTACAGCTGTGCTGTCAGGGATGTGGCCTTTGGCACCAGGATGGAACAAAGTTCCAAATTAATGCTTTTTGGATCTCTGATACATCAGCTAAATGTCTTGCTGCCACAGACTCTGCCATCACCTCTTTGAAAAATAATTGACCTAACTGCCATTTTCAGTTCCATGGCCACTTATTTATATTTCTTCATCAGAATTTAATCGACCTGCACAGTTCAGCTGATGTTCAGTTCAGATCATTCAAACTGAGAGAAATCTCTCTAGAGGTCTTCTAGCTGTTTAAAGAATAAATTAATTTGATCCAGAGTGCCTTGTGCTGGGGTGTTAATATTTCACCACCTTCCAGAGAGCTGTGACAAGGATGTGATCCTGTCCCTTTTTCAAAGGAAAAATGTCTGTTTTTTCCAGCATTTATGTTTCTAAGAGTAGGTGATATGCTGGAAAATAAGCTTAGTCCATCAAAACAAAAATTTGTCCATCAGAGAGAAGACTTTTGTTTTCCATCAAGAAGTCCTGTCTGACACAGACATTAACTGACCCCATATGGAAAAGCTGTGAATTAACTCCTCTGCAGTCAGTGCCAGAGTCCCTCATCCCTGACCCTGTGCTGTCTCCACAGCCTGGGAGCAGAAGGAGAGATTGGCTCTTCAGTCTGCCTTGTTCACATCCTAATACAGAATGGAAAACTGATCTTCAGAGACACTGAGAATTGGTATTTCAAGTTAAAAATACAGGCCTGTGCCCTGTTCTGCTGCTGTACATTGGCACAGGGAATCTCTGTAAAGGCAGATTGAGCAGATGGGGGTTGGAACTTCCTCAGCCACAGAAGTTTACACCTTCAGAGGCACTGGGTGTGCAGGTCTTACTGGGAAGGCTCTTGGGGCCTGGCTGGCAGGTGCCACCACACAGAGGTGCTGGCCTCAAGGCAGAAAATGACACATCTGTGCTGTTTATTTTAAGCCTGGGGGTCTTTTTGGGAAAATTGAGAGAATGGTCTTTTTGGATAAGGAAACCTTCTCATGTCAGTTGGTTTCACAGTCCCAAAGGACTCCAGATTCAGAGGGTACCTCCTGCTCTGTGACCAGGAGAGAGGACCCCCTCCCTTCCAGGCTTTTTTCAGAGATGCAGAAGGAGTTTTACAGAAAGTTTGTGTGCTCACTCATGTGCAGCTAGTTCCCTCCCTGAGGTATCCTGGGGTGTAAGATACACTTGGGAATACATGAAATTCCACTGAGACATTTAAGATCAGTACCCCTGGCTGTTCTTTCTCTTGGTGCTGTTATTGCTGTTCCTTGGCTGGGACCTTAGGAAAAGTTGACAGCAGTGTTTTTGTCTTGTTCATAACAGAGAATCCTGTGTGGAAAGTTGTTTAATTTGGTCTCTTCTTGAACTTCTCAGTCTTTTTAAACTGTTCAGAGCAACATGAAATGTATCAAATTCCCCAGGAACTTACTAGTGATTGACAGAGGTTCCTTCAGTCACAGTGACAAAAAGTGTCTCTGCAGACCTGGTTTTGTTGGGAAGTAACACCTGAGACAGCCACAATGCATTCTTTAAGTACTCATCTGAAATTTCTGTATCGAAATAAACATCAGTTGCTTGATGTTCCCCTTCAGCCCTTAAATGCATGGAATAGTAAAGAAAAAAGGTGAAAACCTTTATTTTGTCCTAGTGACTTTCACTGTTGTTGCCTTACACTTCCCTTGTTTCTTTCCCAGTCCCTGATTTCTATTTTTTCATATCTCAAAATGTCATAGAGTACCTAGTCCTTCCTGAAGCAAGTTAAGCCAGAGAAATCAAGTTTTATTTTCAGATGGCCTGATTTCTTTTCAGTAACTTGATCAGTCAAGCAAAGAGCACTGAGACATACTGCATTTTTATGGCTGGGTGGAAATTCTCCCCAGATAGGAAGGACAACATACACTAATCACAGCTATTTTTGCCAGTAAGCAAACTGAACCTAAGGAGAAAGAAGTCCTTAAAAGACTTCTCATAACTACAGGGTCCTTAGAACTTAGAAAATCACTTGATTTGAGAGGAAAATTATGTGTTTGTCTCCACTGGAAAGAGTATGGGAAGACAGAAAGTTTCCCCACTTTCCTGGGGAAGCTCTGTAGTGTAATTCTTGAGATCTGCTTCAAACCTTAAGATGTAGACAGGAAAAAGGTCACAACTTTACAGGCAATCTGCAGGTGCATGAATTCAGGTGTGATTTTTCTTCACAGTATTTCCACACAGGCAGCATTCCTTCCTCTGAAATGATTTGGTTTTTTGGTGGCAGCAGTTTTTCTGCTGTTGTCCAAGCCAAGTACGTGACTTTTTGGGAAAGACCTGTTAAATTAACCCAGCCCAGAACAGTGCTGTCTCCTCCCTCCCTTTCTGGAAAACACACAAGGATAAGGACTGTTGAAGCACTTGTTCTGTTGTTCCACTGTGCATATAGCACACAGCTAAGGGGTACATTGAAAGGTTGGGTAATGTTGAGGGGCTTTCCTTGTCAGTGTGCAGTCAAAACATCTTTCTCTCCAAAAGTATTTATTTTGTAATCTCTAGAATTTTCCACCTGCTGGCTGTGCTGTGTTTGTGACCTGTGACTGACCCAGAGTTGCCTTGCAGGACCGCATTGTGTCCATGACACTGGACAAGGAGTACGATGTCGCTGTGGAAGCCATTCGATTGGTCACGCTCATCCTCCAGTGAGTGCTGCTCCAAACCCCTGTATTCCCTTGGAAAATCACCTAAACCAGTAACATTTGAGTGACTTGAGTGCTTTGCTTGTGTATTGAAGTGAATGTGTTACTTTACACTTAGTGTGAAGTTGAACTGAACATATAATACGGACATGAAGCTAAAGTAAGATATTTCATTTTATGGAAATATAGGAGGCAACGTGTAAAAATGTGTGGATGTTTTGGAGCCATTAGTGCATCCACTGTGTGGAAGAATGTAAAAGGGCATTTCTGCCTTTTGTGAAGGGCAGAACAATTGTCCTCCCAAAAGGAGTGTCTGCGGGTTACTCTTGCTAGAATAACTCCAGCAGTAACACAGATCCAGTGTAGGGAGAGTTGACTGATTTCCTGACACAGCTGAAAATAGTCATGTGGTAAGACACCTGCTTCCAGGCTTTTCCAAGTGGGGATGCAATGGCTCCCCTGAGGTAAGGATCACCTCAGAAATCCTCCCATGTGCTGATGTGGATCCAGCCTGTCTCCAGCAGCCTCATGTGTGTGCACCTGGAGGGGCACTGCTAGGCTTTTATAATGTATTTATTAAAAGCTGTATTAAAGAACATCTGGTTTACAAGCAGATGCACAGAATTTTTGCTTCATACTTCATATCCACTGGCTCTACTTTGAAGAATGTTTTTGGACATGCAGAATTTGGATGAAAGATTGCACTAGCCTTTCCTTAGTAAAGATGTCTAGACTTCAGCTTTTTATTTATGGGTCACTCTGTTTTAAAGAGACTAGCCTTGTAATATTAGCAAGAAATGAAATCTTGCATCTACTGTTTTATTTTTAAAGTAAATATAATAAATATGATCAGAAATGGCGTGTAGGGCACATCTCTTCCCTGCATTATTAGCAATTTTTGGGAACACTGTAAGTTTTAAGGTCAACAATTACCCAGTGCACTTTTTTTTGGTCCGTTCCTGCTTTCTCTTTGGTTGCCTGTTGAAAGCACAGGCAATGCTAAATGCATTTAGCACCAGAAGAGTCTGGGTCACCTTGAAGAGCAAAGGGCAATGTTCTGGCAGTTAGGAACTCCAAAAAAAGGTGTCTGGAGCAATCCTGATGGGGAATGACCAATTAAAACTATGTCTAGTATGCAGCCAAATGATATAAATTCCTGATATATAAATGGTTCTGATGGATGCCAATTAAACAAGGATGGAGGTAACATCATGATTGTGACAGTGCTGGTATTTTTATATAATTTTTGCTAACATTCTGGGACAGGCTGCCCAGGGAAGTGGTGGAATCCCCTTCCCTGGAAGTGTTCAGAAGTGGGTGTAGCACTTGGGGACATGGATTAGTGGTGAACACAGAGGGCCTGGGTTAATGGTTGGACTCAATGAGCATGGAGGTCTTTCCCAACCTAAGGGATTCTGTGATTCCAAGTTTTTACTTTATGATGTTTGACGAGAGTTTGGCATCTTGGAATATGTGCATTGTATTTTGCACATATATGTTTGTGTGATGGTCTAAGGAATGAGCAGGGGAGGGTTTGTATGTAGTGATTCTGATCTTTTCATAATATTATTTTATCTCTATATTGATACAACTGGGAGAAGGAAATCAGAGAAACTTCCAGTCTTACAGGCCCTTTAAATACCTCTGTATTTTGAAGTTGAACCAAAGATCCTTGAAATCCTTGTTCAACCATTTAGGATTTTGTGAGAAGTGAACCAACCTTGTAGCTGTCCCAAGTGAGCTGTGGGAGGTGAGGGGCTGGAAATGAAACCTCTGCTGTAGTTCAGGTGTTATTGTGACTCTTTCAGTGGGAGTGAGGAGGCTCTGTCCAATGAAGACTGTGAGAATGTTTATCACCTGGTGTACTCCGCACACCGGCCTGTGGCAGTAGCAGCTGGGGAATTCCTCCACAAAAAGTAAGTCATCAGTTGCCTTGGAATAAGACCATATTTGTGAATGCTTCCTACAGAGGTAACATCAAAAAGCAAAGAAGCAGTAGAGTGAAATACCCCAATTTAGCAAATCAGGTATTTCATTTAAACCAGAGACTTTATTCTCTTGTTTAAACAAGACCTGAGGACTTGAAGAAACTGAATGTACATTTTTCTTGCTGTACAATTCAGATAACTTTTCCTAACTCCTTGAGGGTTAAATATATAAAGGCTGCATAAACTTCTAAAGTTGGTTTAAGCCCTGCAGCACTTGGTGAATTCCTGATGTGATAAGATACATATATTGGGCCTGTAGTCTGTGGTGCTCTACCTGATACATCAACAGTCATAATTTCTACCAAGTTTTAAGCCAGTTTACTTCAACGTTGTGAACTTGAGCGGTTTTTATATAGCAATAATTACAAAATTTGTTTCTAAACTCACTGCCTTCCCCTGAAAATACACTGTATTATGGTTACATCTCTCGTGTCCTCACTATGCCAAAGGACATGAGCCAGCTTTTCCATGGATGTGAGTCACACCACCTCAGTAACTGTGACAGGGCATTGCCACATCATAGGAGTTAACCTCTTCTTTTTATTGTTTGCAGTTAAAAATCTTTCAGCAAGAATTTGATTTTTTCCCCTCATGGGTTGTGACATTAGAGTTTTTTATTATATGTATAGAGGATTTATATCAGAACTCAGATTATCTAATTTTTCATGCCAAGATACAGGTAGGAAAAAATACACAAACACATGTTTTTCTTTCTAGTGCTCTAATTTTCTATGGTTTATTAGGGATTTACAAGTCCACATTGTAATTGTAAGCTTTCATTGGTGGATTTTTGGAATTCCAGCTTTGTGATCAAGCACTATCTGTTTCAAAGAATATATGTGCAGATTTCCATTACCTACAAGACATTTTAGTAGTTACTGGAAAGGGTTAGGTTCTCTTTAAAAATATATACTAAAATTCCTTTATTAATCAACATGTGACAAAATACTTTTGAAAAATGTCTCAAAGGTAAATAAGGACATATCTGCACCTCAGTGCACTTAGGATAAAGACAAAACTTCATTCTGACGTCTTTTACAAGGTACTAAGCTGTGTTCTGTAAATGTGTGTCAAAGCTAACAGCATGGAGACAAGATTGTCCCATTCTTAACTAATTTTGTCTTGGTTTCTGCAAAGAAAATCTCCAGTTAAATAAGTTAGAATCTACTTGAGGCACTTGAGGTGTGATTTATGTCACCTAATTTAATACATTTCACTATCACTTTCTCCGTGATAATCATCAGACTGGCTCTCTATGCTTAGCAAAGGAAAGCAAATAGTACAGAGAATATAAAGGATCACCAAATACAGAGGATCACTGGCTCAGCCCTGAGGTGCAGGTTGTAAGGTATCTCAGCACCTGCAGAGCTGCTCATTGCTTTTCTGTTAAGATAAGCAGGGGGACAAGGTGATATTTTTAACTAAAATATAACATTTGTGTGTAACTCGTCCTTCTCTTCAGTGAATTACAGCAGTGAAATCAGAATTCTGTGTTTCATGTGTTAATCTGCTCTGTGGTTTCCCTGTAAAAGCCCAAGAATAGCTTTCAAACTTCTCAAAGTAGAACAGTCATTGCTGTAACTGTAATACTGGCACATCTGAGGTCTCTTGGAAAATGTGAGCATTGAGAGGAGTTTGGGATGGGCCATGCATCAGGGAACTCAGTGCAGTGTGTGTCACCTACCTGTAAAACCCCAAATTAATGAGTAGGAGCTGGTTTTATCCTTGATGCTGCTCCTGGTACCTGAGGTTGGCTGTTTGATGGATGTCAGGTTTGTTTGTACCATGGCCCAGCCAGAGTGATACAACCTTCGCTCTCAGAGCACTGGTGCAGTAAGTGCTGCCACCACTGTAACTGGATAAGTTATAAATGCAGAACTGTACAAGTGATGCAAATATTTAAAACTGTGCAAAACCTTCAATAAAAGTAGGCTTTGGAGAGCTTTTCCTGTGAGAAATTCTTCCAGCCTTGTGAACCCAAAGACTCTGACAATAAATTCATCTCTTCAGACAGGCAGAGGTCATGCCCTCTTTCCCTTGGAAGAAATAGCTTGAGATACTTACACTGTTTTATGAACAAATTTACTGTATCAAGAATGAATGCTCATCCTATTCTTGCAGAAATGAGAATTGTTGTGATAGCCATGAGCTCCTTCTGCTTATTTTCAGGCTGTTCAGCAGACATGATCCCCAAGCTGAAGAGGCTCTAGCAAAGAGGAGGGGGCGAAATAGCCCAAATGGAAACCTTATTAGAATGTTGGTTCTTTTCTTTCTTGAAAGTGAGGTAAAAAAGTAATTTTTAACCTTTAAATGTTTAATAAAACCTGGAACTTAAGTAGTGATTTATCAACATACAGTAATAAATTGTCTTTCTTTTCCATTTTTTTTTTTCCCCCAGAAATACTGTAAGCCCTTTTCCCTGCCCCTCCTTTTCCTTGTCCATTAAGCAAATTGATCTGAAAATCGTCATGGTTTATTTAGCTTGTGCATGTGCCCACTGTACTCACACTGCATTGCTGGTGCTGTGGTGGCTGCCAGGGTGCATTGCTGCACACAAATGTAAATGGTTCTTTGCTTACATAACCATGCAAGGAGGATACCTCTGGAGTTACTCTTTGTGGAGTAAAACAATTTGAACCAGGATGGAACAAAAATTGCAAAATATTTCCAACTCTGATTAGAATCATCAATGAACTCAGAGTGCGAAGGACCTGAGGGTCCTTAGCTCAGAGCAGAGTCAGCTGTGAGATGAGATGAGGTCTTTCAGGGCTTTATGCAGGTGCATCTTGGAAACCTTGGAGGATGAGAGCAACAAGCATAGATAGATGTGGTGACATGAAGTGTTTGATGAACACCTTGAGGGTGGGATTGTGCCCACGATTTATAGAGACAGCATCTATGGGAAATTATATGGTACATGTAGTAACTAATTCAGGTGGGGAATGGCAGTGGAGGGAGGAAAATTTGAGAAGATACTGTCAGGTATAGGATGTTCTGAAGATAGAGGAGGAAAGGTTCAAAATTATACATTTGATTTGATAATAAGTAGACTGAAAGAAAGGAATGACAGAATTGTTTCTCTAGAGAAGGGAGGGTAGTATATTTTGGGTAAAAAGCAAAAGGAAAGATATTACAGTTGGTTATTTTAATTGTTATGAAGCCTTGAACAAGAGACTTGACTGTGAGAATGAAAAGAAACATTCAGAGTTGCTGAGAAGGAAGGACAAAATTTCAGTACAGTGCTCTTGTTTTTTAGAAACACCTCATAAACCTACAAATTAATCTGGATGAAATGTCACTACCTGTGTGAGCCTTCCGTCTGCCACCTGAATGGATTTTTAGTTCCAGCTTCTTTAAAACTTAGTTTGTAAAGTTCATTGTGTTTTACAGTGCAGACACCTTAGATGTGAGTGTGTGTGATTGGAGTTACCGAGCACTGACCTTGTCTGTCCTGAGGAGCAAAGAAACTCTGCTGCACTCCCAAAGCCAAGATCAGCAAAGTGCCTCCCATGCTGTTCCCTGAAGGTCACTTTGCTCTCAGGGCCAGTTTCTGTTACTCTTTTTGAGAGAGTCATTAGGAACCAAGTAGAATATCCTGACTCCAGTGTTCGTCAAGAGTTCGAGAACTGGGAGCTTGCATGTGTGTAGGACGAGTTAGCGCTGCAGCCTGGGGGGTGCATTCAAGGGAGTGAACCTTGCCCAGCAGCAGTAACTCTGTGACATTTTGCCCAAAGTTGTCAGAAGCAGAGGAGGGGAATTTACTGACACCTCCTTCTCTGCACTCGGAGGTGTTTTCCAGCTAAGGAATCAGTCACTGGCAAGCATAAACTGTGTGTTGTGCTTGTTACTTGTTGGTAGTAGTTAAAGATGAGTTTAGAAAACAGCAGAAGCCTATGGATTATTTTTCTCACTTTACAACTGTTGTGTTAATTTACATAAAACATTTTTTGCAGTTAAAGTTAGTGTTAAATCTATACCCCCTGAAATCACCAGGGATTTTGCTCCTTTTTTCTGATCACACAGCAGCATGAATGAAAACCAAATGCTTGTTCAAAACAAATACACTACAACTCACATGTCTCACCATCTCTCCTTTTTGTGATGCAGTGAGAAAGTGAGGAAAGGTAAGTTGACAGCTTCTGGGTCAAAACTCTGGGAATTTTTCACAAACAAGCAGCTTTGTGCAATAGAAGCTCACTTTGGTTTTATTCCATTTTCTGTTAAAACATAACCCCATTGCACTGGTATAATTCAGTTGGGAGAAAACCTTCCCGAGTTAGTTTCAAACTGGAATGTTCTTTCCAACTAACATAAGATACATGCCCAGGACACTCTCTGTGGCCACATGATTGTGAAAGCTGAAGAACTGGTGCTTATACCAAGTGCTGTACTGATGATTGCTTTGGATTTTCTAGTTGCATGAACATGCAGCCTATTTGGTGGACAGCTTGTGGGAGAGCTCTCAAGAACTGCTGAAAGACTGGGAATGTATGACAGAATTGCTCTTGGAGGAGCCAGTCCAAGGAGAAGAAGGTATTGGCTTAACCCTGTGCTTCCTTGATATTGCACAGTATTGTTAATTATTCCTTAAATACCTCTGCCACCCATAGTGAAACATCTTTTTATGTTGTGCTTTGTTTGAAAAGCATATATGAAGATTTTGGGTTAATCCATTTTTAATGTACTTTCCTTCAAAAGCAGCAATTTGTACTCTATTTTTCTTTTTATTTGTACTCTGGAGGTTTTTTTTGTCAAGTCTGCTGTACTGTGGTTTCCTAATATTAAAGGCTAAGACTTCTTTTTGTCTGAATGTTTAAATAACTATTTCAGTAAATTAAATAGCTAATACAATTTTGAATAAACAAGCACTTCAGGTGATGCTAGTTAAATATGGGGCTTTTCCAGGCAATGTGAACACATAATGAATTCTCAAGAGGAAAAACAAAGGAGGATTCTTTCACCGTTAGTTTCAGATTTCCTTTTGCTAATAATAGACCTGTGTGCACAAAATAGCCAGGGAGGCTGGGGGCAAAGTCTACCCAAGGGTAATGAGTGTCATTCAAGATCCTTTATAATTCCTCAGGATTCTCCTGCTTCAGGGACCTTCACAGGGCTTAGGTGGTTGAAAATCAATGTTCCTGGCAAGGTGTGCTCATCATGTCCATGCTTCAAAAGCTGACCTTTGGTATGCACCTGCTACAGTGGTGGGGGTATTTATAGGGTAATTTCCTTAGGAAATTAGGCACTTTGCTTCCTTTTTTCTGCTTAGCCTAGTGGGGTTTAATCCTCCAAATATGAGCAGAAGCACTTGCCAGAGAGCAGAGAATTTATGAGGAAGTGACAGTGAATTGTCTGTTGCTGTTTGTCCTCTATGACGCTCCTTTATTTTGTAGATCTTTCTCATGTTTCCCTTCATTGATCCTTTTCTCCAGCCTACATTTCTCTGGGCTTCTTTCACTTCTGCCATGTCCATTTTGAGATTATGTGCATGGCAAATCAAAGAGGAGGCAGGAAAGCCTCGATAAATGTGACAGAGTACCTTGTGTATGGTGTTCTGTGCTGCCTTGTGTTCCTCTGCTGCTGTGTTCCCCTATTGCTGCTGTATGTTCCCCTATTGCTGTATGTGTTCCCCTATTGCTGGGCGTTCCCCTATTGCTGAGTGGTCCCCTATGGCTGTGTGTGTTCCCCTATTGCTGAGTGGTCCCCTATGGCTGTGTGTGTTCCCCTATTGCTGAGTGGTCCCCTATGGCTGTGTGTGTTCCCCTATTGCTGAGTGGTCCCCTATGGCTGTGTGTGTTCCCCTATTGCTGAGTGGTCCCCTATGGCTGTGTGTGTTCCCCTATTGCTGAGTGGTCCCCTATGGCTGTGTGTGTTCCCCTATTGCTGAGTGGTCCCCTATGGCTGTGTGTGTTCCCCTATTGCTGAGTGGTCCCCTATGGCTGTGTGTGTTCCCCTATTGCTGAGTGGTCCCCTATGGCTGTGTGTGTTCCCCTATTGCTGAGTGGTCCCCTATG
The DNA here is from genome assembly GCA_013397775.1 of Eulacestoma nigropectus. Lineage (NCBI taxonomy): Eukaryota > Metazoa > Chordata > Aves > Passeriformes > Eulacestoma > Eulacestoma nigropectus. Next base: position 146,824 of record VZTE01002465.1, read on the forward strand.
GCTGTGTGTGTTCCCCTATTGCTGAGTGGTCCCCTATGGCTGTGTGTGTTCCCCTATTGCTGAGTGGTCCCCTATGGCTGTGTGTGTTCCCCTATTGCTGAGTGGTCCCCTATGGCTGTGTGTGTTCCCCTATTGCTGAGTGGTCCCCTATGGCTGTGTGTGTTCCCCTATTGCTGAGTGGTCCCCTATGGCTGTGTGTGTTCCCCTATTGCTGAGTGGTCCCCTATGGCTGTGTGTGTTCCCCTATTGCTGAGTGGTCCCCTATGGCTGTGTGTGTTCCCCTATTGCTGAGTGGTCCCCTATGGCTGTGTGTGTTCCCCTATTGCTGTGTGTGTTCCCCTGTTGCTGCTGGGTGTTCCCTGGCTGTCCCAGCCATGTCCCCGTGGCGCTGCCCCGCCCCAGTGATGCTCTGTTGTCCCCGCAGCGATGTCGGACCGGCAGGAGAGCGCCCTGATCGAGCTCATGGTGTGCACCATCAGACAGGCTGCCGAGGCACATCCACCCGTGGGCAGGGGCACCGGCAAGAGGGTGAGTGAGGCTGCAGCTTCCTGGCTGTCACCAGAGCACGGAAGATATTTATAACACCACATTGGGACACTTCTGCAATAGAGTTTTTTAATCAATGTTTGCCGTTTCATCTGAGCACTTCTAAGAAAAATATTAGAAATTCTGTTTCTGGACATGTTTGATTTGTCTTTGTTTGATTTTGGGGTTTTCATTACCAAGTTAAGCAATATAAATTTATAGCATGAAACAACTTTTTTATTATATTTTTGGATGTTCTTTTTATCATACCCCTGCCTTACATTTGTAATGTACCCACACCTCCAGCCGCTAATGTTAAAACTAGATTAGAGTGGAAAGTGTAGGAGCAGAGCAGACTACCTCTGTCTTCCATAAAAATGAATGTGCTGCTAATATGGACATAAAATTTGCAGAAAAGTCAACAGGATCTTCATCATGAGGGTGTTGAAGCACTGGAACAGGTATTGGGAGTTGGTGCCCTTTCTGTGCTTGGCAGTTCTTGAGACCTGACTGGACAAAGCCCTGATCCTCCCAGTGTGACCCCTGGGCTGACTCTGCTTTGAGCAGGAGGGGTGGGACTGGGACCAGTCTGAATGTGTCTGTGGTTGGCCTCTTCTACTGAGTGCCCTAAAAATTACAGAACTTTACATTCTGGCCGAATTGCCTCTTTATTTTATAGCGACTGTTTGAGCACCAGTGGAAGGCCATGAGCTATGGGATGGTAACTGTAGGGATCTCTGCCTTGTCACTGGAGATTCGTCCTGTCTCATGATCCTACCAACTTGTTACCTGATTTGAAATGGGAGCAGATTTCTAATTAAGCACTCACTTTCTTGTGAAATAGTTTCTCCTCTGACTTTAGCTTGTAACTCTTACTGTGCAGTCTGGCTGATTGGCTATATGCGAATCATTAGCTAACTTGAATTATTTTATTATCATTATTTGTTTTCAAAAGTATTCTTTCCTTTCCTGAAGCCAGGAAGCCAGATTAAGCTTTGATGAAGCATGCTGGTTTGATTATTGTCTCTCTGGTCACTGTTTCAAGGCGGTTTTGCTCTGACAGCATTAGTGCTTCAGTACCTCCCTGTGAACTTGGATGTACGTTCTCACTGAGAATTCCATTCCAGTTTAGAGAGGAGGCCATGAATCTGCTAATGAAAATCATTGTTACAGTGTGGTTTGGTTTTGGTTTTCTTAATTATACTCAGTTTGCCCTGAGGTCTTACATTAACTCTTGATTTAATGTGTGAAAGCCAGAGCTCAGTACACTTGGAAGCAATAGCAAAACTTCCACTGACTTGGATTATTTTTGAAGTTCAGTCCTAAAAAGACGTTGATGTGTGGAGCCAATGTCATGCTGGGTGATACGGTATTTTCCTTTTCAGTCACAGCTTCTTAGGACACACACTCCTCCCACTTAATCACTCTTCAGCCCAAATGTGTTTTGAGTTTTTTATTCCCTCCTCTTTTGATTTATTCAAGATACACTTGCATGGATTTTTGTTTGTAATACAGTGTTTAGAAAAGTTAATAAATGCTGTATGCAGAAACTGTATTTACTATAGTTATGTTTGATCACTTCCAGGTCTTGACAGCAAAAGAAAGAAAAACTCAGATAGATGACAGAAATAAATTAACTGAGCATTTCATTATTGCACTTCCCATGCTGCTATCAAAGGTAAAATTTTCAACAAAATAAATCTTTCACTAGGATTTACAGCTGTCTTTAAACTTTCTCATTCTGTAGTGCAGGAGTTTATTTTTACTTCCCTGTTGTTTGTTTTGTTTCCATGATGTTCCAGTATTCTGCTGATGCTGAGAAGGTTGCAAACCTCCTGCAAATCCCTCAGTACTTTGATCTGGAAATCTACAGCACGGGCAGAATGGAAAAGGTATCGTGCCTTGGGCAGGAAGTGTGGTTGCTGTCAGGTGTGCCCAGTGTTCAGCCACCCAGTTCCGTGCCTTTGTTTGGCACGTGAGCAATGCAGCCTCGGCTGCGTGTTCTGGCAGTGGCTTTGCTCAGCGTCGTTGGCCCGGTGAGGGGAAAGCTGAAGTTCTTTTCTGCTCTGCAGCATCTGGATGCCTTACTGAAGCAGATTAAGTTTGTTGTGGAAAAGCATGTGGAATCAGATGTTCTGGAAGCCTGCAGCAAAACCTACAGCATCCTCTGCAGTGAGGAATACACCATCCAGAACAGAGTTGACATAGCCCACAGCCAACTTATTGATGAATTTGTGGATCGATTCAACCATTCTGTGGAGGATCTACTGCAGGAGGTTTGTTTTCTTAAAACTGTTGAAGTTAACTGCCTAAAATGTGCTAGGATAGACTACAGAAAAACATTCTTAGGAAGCCATGAGATTATCCATCTGAAGATGTAGTGCAGCAGCAGCTATTTCTTAATTATTTGGAGCTACTTCTCCCTGTGAAAGTCCCTTACAGTAGCCATTAAGCCTTCAAATCACTGATGGTGTAAAACAAGACTATGGGACAATCCTGCTTCTGAAAATTTAGTTGAGTATTAAAACAGTCCACATAAGAAATGAAGTGGATGAATGGGTGAAAGATGATGAAAAATGCAGAGGAAGTTGCATTTACATTAACGCTTGTAGTGATTCCAGTTGTCCCAAATAGGTATGCAGGCAGCAAAATCAAGATTAGGTTATGTATTGAATGGAAGAGAGGATTTAACAAAATATGTATAATGGCATATTAGAAGAGTCCTGGGAAGAGTAAAAGACACAGATCTGAAACCTGGAAGTACCTGGGATTTAGTTGTGAGAATTTATCCTTCAAAATGCATAAGACAGAATACATTAAGTAAGAATAGAAACCATACTCATTTTTTCCTCCTTTGCAGCAATTTAACTTTGTGTAGCACTACTTAATTTGTTGTAATTTTCATGCCTATTAAACATAGCATGAGAGCTGCACAGACCTTTTTCTTTGCTTATAGTCATGCACTGCACTGTGGCAGATACATTTAATTTTTGATGTACATATCGAGAAAGTTAAGCTAAGTCCCTGATTTAGAATGGCATATTAAAGGAAGTAAGCCTTTTTTTCCTATTTTTATGTAGCATGCCACATACAGGCACACTGTAAATGTGCCTCGTCACATTGGAGAGTAAAAAAAAATGTTTGTATAGCTGCAGAAACGTGCATGAGTGAAGTGTGGAAGCCTTCCACAATCCAGAGGAGATGAGGCACCACTGTGCATTCTTTCATAAAATACATGGAGCTTGCTGTCTACCTGTCTGCCATTTTTGATGTATTTCCTCATAAGTTTCTGATCAGAACTTGGAAAGACAGTCCAGAATTTGTGCTCCATCTCTGCCCACCTGTGTGTGCCCAGGGAATCCTTCTAGCTAATGCCACATTACACCTTAGCCTGGGTTTTTGAAGTTCCTCACCTCTGGCCAACAGGACTAAAACCTGACTTGTACAGCAAAAAGGGCTAAGGCTGGGCTGCCACACAAGGGTCTAGCTTCAGAACCACCCGAGCTGTGCACAATCCATGGATGCCCAGCAACTGAGCACTGGAAACAGTGGCCTTTTAGAGGCCTCTCCCTTCCTGGCCCTGCTCCAAAGGTCCCTCTGGCCTCACCCTTTACCCAAGGGCAGACAGAGGAGAGCACTGAGGTGCTGGGATTGATAAATGCCTTCCCAAGAGCCTTCTCAGGACAAATGGACTAAGAGAGAAAAAGATTTTTCCTGCAATTTTCCTTAATTTTGTTTTTTCTTTAGAACTGTTCTATGACTGCTGTTCAATCAGGAAGCCAGTACCTGCTTACTCCCACTCCTTTTCCCTTCACCTCTCTTTGCCAGTGGCCTCCCTTTGTGCTCCAGTGCAGAAAGCCCTAAAGGATGCCCCTGGGGCTGTAGGGCAGAGCAAGGACCGGGCTCCTCTGAGGGGTCCCTTCCTTTACACCACGGGGAGCACAGAGAGGCCAACGAGGCCACATGATCCTGGGGGTATTCACTCCCAGGAGAGCAGGGGTGAGGCTTTCAGAGAAACTCTGTGTCCGACAGGCATCTGAGAACTGAATTAAGAGCCTTAGATCTCTAAGGAAAAGCGAGTGCATAGGTCAGACATGGGACATAGAAATCTGGAGACAGAACCAAGACAAAAGTAGGAGAAGACAAGAAAGAGAACAGCAGTAGCAAGGATTTAAAATTATGACCTTTGTGATACTCTTTAAGTGATACTTGTTTGAATAATTAATTTTAATAAGTCTATTTCATCATTTTAAAGACATTTTAAATTAAAAAATTTGCATACTGGTACCCAAGCACGTGTCCCACTGCTTTATGGCTTCTCACTGCGCTAGTAATGAGAGAAACATTAATTGACAGTTGCATCTGAAGGCAGGAAGATGTCTTAATTGTTAGGCTTTAGATGAAAAAGAAATTATCAAAATGAAATGGAGAAGAAGAATTGTTGCAAGTAGATTTCTTTTTTTAGAAAATTGTTGGGAAAATTAGTGTTGGAAATACCTTATTTTCATTTGATTCACTAAGGGAAATTGCTGTTTAGTTTGCAGAAAATACAAAAATTGTGTTGTAGCATGTTCATCAGCTGGTAATTAAAGCTGGTGGTTCAGTCCTTTTTGTAAAATAAGATAGAACTCACATTTTGGTCCTGGGAATGATTTCTACTGCTAGAGGATATTAACACAATGATAATGCTGAATATTGTCAAATGATCTTGCTTATTTTTTAGTGCTGTGCAGTGGTTACTTAAATATTATGGAACTTAAAAGTCACTGGAAAATTTGGAGACAGTCTTGATACCAGTATAAACCCCTGAGAAGCTGCTCCTGCCTGTGCAGTAATGTACTGGGCTGAATTGCTGGGCTCTCCTCATGGATTGCCTTTCCTTTGCAGGGAGAAGAAGCTGATGATGATGACATATACAACGTGCTATCCACACTGAAGAGGTTGACCTCTTTTCACAAGTAGGTGGTGTTTTCCCTCACAAATTTGTGATGTTAATTTTATCCTTTCAGCAAGTATCAGCAGTGTCAGGTGTGGGGAAACGAGAGGACACATGGCCTGAAATCTGAAGTGGAGATGGAAGAGTGACCGGTGGTGTTTGTCAGTAGAACTCTTTGGGTTGATCTGGGTCCTTGCTCAGTTCGTGCCATGACCTTTGCAGATGGGATTTGCAAGTGGTACCCCCTCCCTTGCACCCAATGGTCTTACATCCATGAGTAAGTTACTACAGGTCCTGCTCCCCTTTGTGGCACAGTCAAGGCACAAGGGACACTTCTCTGCCACAAACCTGTGCTTTGGGCCTCAGCTTAGGAGAGCCTGCAGGAAGCTGTTTCTCAATGCCTTTGAGCTACTTCTTCTCAAAACTATAGAATTAATTAGTAGTATCAATAATAATAATTAAAAGTTTATGGTGAGAGCCTGGAAGATGCATTTTCTTCCTGCAGTTGAATTGTTGGCCAAGTTTCCCTGTGTGGATTGCACAGAATCTCCCTCACCAGGCACGAACCAGCTTTTCAGGTTCCTGCTGCTCTCAGACCTATGGGCACCCTCAGCACGTGCAGAGCAACCTGGAGAACTTCAGTGGAACTGTGAATTACGGAGCACAGCACAAAGGCCTGATCTTCCCTCTAAGAACTGCAGGAAGCATTTGCTCCTGGTCAGCATGAGAGAAAGCTTCATGTGCAGGTGGCTGAGCAACAAATCATTTCTTCCTTATCACAGTGTGGGAGAGGACCTTCCTTCTGCCAGCTCTTCTATACAAGTGGGTTTTTTTACAGCTTTGTGATTTCATTTCTCTCTCTGTGCTTAGACTTCACTTATCTTGAATCCTGCACTGGATCACTGTCTGAAATGGTTCTGCAATCTCTACTTTTTGTTGCCATTCAAGGAGAGTCCCACAAAGATCATTAAATCGTTACTAATTTCCATAGTACAGCAGGCTGACATATGTGCAAATTAGGTTTGCAGTCTCCCTGGTAACACACTGGAGCCACTTCTGCCTTTCCTGAGGGGACTTGGGGAAAGCTCTACTTCACATCCAAGAGAGAAGCACAGATCTTAAGGCTTTCCTGAGAGGCTCCCATATATATTTTTTCCTTCAGGGTTCCAGGTCTCTAGAGTTAATTCAGACCATAAAGAAGCCTTGTAGAATAACATAGAAATCACGGTCAGGGACATCTACTTTCACCTTCAAAAAAACAAGAAAGAGCAAAGGATCAGAGCTGAAGAGCTGCAAAACAGCTAATGCATCATTTCTCAGCTGATTGGTTATTTATGACTGTAATTCAATAGGAATTTCTAATGTCTACTTGCATATAAAGAAGTAATGAGATCTTCATTACTGTCTTGAACGTTATGTGTGATGTGATCTCTTTGTGATAGGAAACAATAACTCCATGTGAGCCAAAATTTCTGCTGAACCTTTAGCTGTGAGAGAGGATCTTCAATTCAAAATGCACATGGAGTGTTCTGTCTTAAAGTAAAGTGGCTGTGATCTGACTCTGTCATTGTCTGTTGTCACCTGTGAGTCAAAAGAAACTAAATCAGGAGATCTCCTGAACGGGCACCGATGAAATGGTTGCTGAGGCTTTGGGAAGAAACAAGTCTGTCTTCTTCCAGTGAGAGAAACTCCAATGTACCTTATCCATACTTTTGTTCCCTTGGTACTTGGCTGCTGCTTCATACTTTAAGAAAAAGCAAGGTGGAAAATACAGGGTAAGGGATTATGAGAAGAGCCTTCCAGACCAAAAGGTTTCTATACTGGGATTTCCCAAGCCTGAGCTAATCCTCTTTCTGAGAGGGCCATGACAGCAAAGGGCTCACAGCACACTTTTTGATTAATCAAAACAAGGATATCAGTGTATCAATAAGAATTAAATTAATCATTACAAAGTTATTTTCCACATTTTCAGAATACAATAATAAATTTTCTTGAGATCTTCTGAGTAGACACCTGGAGTATCCAGATGGGGTATTTTTTGCCAGAATCTCACAGATACTCATAGCATTTAAGTACATGGAGGTGATTTTTTTCTATATTGACTCAATCATAATTCAATTGAACTTTCACACATGACACGTCAGTGCTGTAGCAGTTTGTATGCTGCAAAATCTCAGCATCTTTTATTTACTTCATTAAATCCAATGCGAGACACACCCCAAGCATCCCCTCCATTCCCCTGGTTGTGCCTGTTGGTTCTGCCTTGCATGGAGGACATTGTTTCACATTTAAATACCAGGAACATTGGTATCACTGTCCAGTAGTCCTCAGATATGATACAACATTTGCTTCCTTCCCACCTCCACACTGACTCCACAAACCCACAGGGACTACCATAACTCTCAGATAAAACCAGTGTGTATCAGGGTCAGTGTGATCAGTCAGGACACTTCCCAGATAGGTAAATTCATGGTCACATCATCACATCGTCTCTTCCTCTTAAAGAAACTCTTTGCTTAACTTCTTTTCCAGTAGTTGACCACTGCATCCCTCGGACTGAGTTATTCGGAAGTTTGTTACATCCAGAAGAAGTAGAAATGATGATAAATGAAACCTCATTAGAGAAATTACACTGTATCAGTAGCACGGCTGCTCATTGCCCAAGGCACAGCTTCCCTCTCTTTGTGCCTCTTGGAGAAGTGAAGAAGTTTGGTGGGTGGAAAGGTTACCTCTTGAAAAAGAAACTTTTCTAAGCTGTTTTTTGCCACACTTTGAGAAACACTGTGAAACTGGTACCTTTACTTCACCTGCCTCTTGTCTGGCAGAAATGTGCCCCAGCAGACAGGGCTGCCCATAAAGATTTAAAAGAAACTTTGGATGAAATACTGGGGCTTATTTTCTGTAATTCCTTCCATGTCTGACATGGAAGGAACTAAGGGGAAATTCTATGTTGTGTGAATTTTCTTCCTGGGAGCATCTCTGTCAATCTGAACCTCTGTGGAGAATTGTGCGGTGCCCAAGGTACCTTTATAACTATGGTTTTGATGGCTAAGTAGCTCAAAAGAGATGAAGAGGTACAAGAATATGCCTAACTGTAACGTGGAGGCTCTGCTTTAAGGAAGTTTCTGTTGAAAAGCCATATGTAACTTGTACAGAGTTAGAATTGAGCCCTTCCTGAGCTCAGCTATAAGGCCAGGCTGAGGGCAGGGAGCTGAGTGTCCCCAGCTGTGGGGGCATGGCCCCTGTGCCGGCTGCCTGACGGGAATCTCTGAACTGAAAAGGCAGGAACGAGACGGTTTTTCCTTTCATATTCTCTGTAGGATAATCTGTGCTGATATCTGCCTCTGCACACCAAGGAGACTTTACTGCTTTAATTACAGTGCTGTAATTTCTGCCTTGCTGGCAACCTTGTGATTTATGGATGCAGCATCTCTGTGCTTAATATCACCAGTCAGGGGCAGCTCTCTGGCAGCCTCTAATTTATCTATGAAACATTTTATTTTAGTACCTCAAAGACCATCTAAATCCGTGAAGTATTTTTACACTTTTTACATTTTTAGTTCCAATTTTTTTTTTAAGTTTTGCTATTCTTCTATTCATGGATTTGAACTGGAAGTCAAGGTGCACCTTGGCTTTAATGGCACAGCCCTGGAGTGCTCAGTGCACTCTGATGGTTTTGTTTTCTGTGAAGCTCTTACCAGTGACATTTTCCAGGGCTAACACACTTCCAGCATGGGAGGTGTTTCATGGCAGGGCTTCCAACAGGACCTGGGCATTCCCAGTCCTGAGTTCAGCCTCTGTCCCTTTTAGAACTAGAGAGTTATTCCTCCTGGCTGAGCAGGGCAGTTAATGATTTAACCCAGGGCAGGCACAGCGGGTGGGAGGAGTGAGCTTGGCTGGGTGATCCAGGGGCTGGGATGAGTCAGATGAAAGAGGCTGCTGCATCCAATTGAGACTCCTAGTTCAGTCTCAGTATCCCTTCTTCCAGGTGAGTATTTTAATCAGCAAACTTCTGATTATTCTGATCTGGCTTGCTCTTTTATAGACGTATCATAAACTGTTTCAAATCATCTCAGTTTTTTTCCTCTGCAAAAAAATGTTTTAAACTTAAATTTGCTTGCTGAGAGAGTATTTTTGTCTTTCAGGCAACCTGATGTTTCTCAGTTTCTTCTATATTTTTCATTTCTCTGTTTAAAAGCCGTTTCATGAGCTGTTGAGGTCTGTAAGGCTGTAGAGTATTTGTTCCTAATGTCATTTTTATTCCTCTCACGGGTGAAATCAGGTTGGTGCAACGGAAATGTGGAACAGTGAGTGGGGTGTCACCACCATCTCTGTCTCATGTCCATGTGTTACCATATTGTCTCACTTCATATATTCAGGATATTTAATATCTAGTGGTAATGTGTATTGTTTTTCAAATACAGTAGAAAAATACACAATTTTATTTTGTTTAAAGCCGTTTTTATTCAGTAGATATTGATAGAATTTGGCTGTACTTTCTGCTGCAATGCCAGGGAAGGGTTTTCTGGAGTTCTGTCATTGTTTCCAAAACAGGGAAGATAACTTAGTGAGAGAAGAAGCAGCTGCACTTTATAGGTGTGTGGTACGGAGAGAGTTTATCTCCTTTGTACAAAAATCCCGTGTAGTAAAACATTTTTTGTGGATTATCAGAAAGCCTGACTTGTGCTTTTAGCATGGAGTGAGCTGCCGTGCAGCTGCTTGGGCAGCTGTACAAACCACCAAAGCTCTCTGGGCTGGGGGTTCTCAGGAACACAACTGATCCCTCTTTATTTCCTCTCGTTCCAGTGCTCATGATCTCACCAAATGGGATCTGTTCAGTAACTGCTACAGATTGCTGAGAACTGGAATTGAACACGGAGCTATGCCAGAACAGGTACCCTTAACAACAGCTACACTGCATCACTTGGGTGTCCGAGGTTCTAATGCTGTTCAGAAATTCAGAAGTTCAATGCTCTTCAGTGATGTAGGAAAAACGGAGTTTGGAATGAAATTTATAGTGGAGTCAAGGGCTGTGTAAGGAACACCTTGGATTGTGTGATTTTTGAGCTCCTTCCCTCACCTTTCTCATCTCTAAAGTTGGGTGTAGCTAATGTTCCTGGCTCTGAAAAGCAGTGCATCAATCCTGATGTATACATTGAAACCCAATGCTGTAAGCCTTGGCTGCAATTAGAATTATCATAAATGGTTATTGTGCGTTGAAGGGAAGATGGAAGCTTATGAAAACCAGGAAATTAGAACATCCTAGTGGAGTTCTTTTAGTGAACACATCTTGGACTTTGTTCCCTCAGAGTTCAGATTTTGTTTCTCATGGATGAGCACAGGAACCGTCTCATATTCTCCCATGATTCCTGTTTAAACTGCAGAATTCCTACTTCAGCATTTAAGCACGTTGTAAGTTTTGATTTGGTTTCAGTTAGAAGTCAGTTGTTAATTCTAACTCAGCTTCATTTAGAAAAAAGAATTTCTCATGAAATTCTGAAAAAGAATTTTGTAGAAAGGACCCTGAGAGGAGGCATTGCCACACAGTGTGTGAAAGTCCTGGCTTTGAGCTCTGGAACCTTCTACTCTCTCTGCAGTTACTGCTTCATGCTGGAGTTGTGCTACCTGGAGGGACAGGGCTGGCAGATAAAACCTGTCCATGCAGCTGCCAGCCAGCCTCAGTTTCTGGGTCTGACAGTGTGTGGCTCTCCAAATGCCTCCATAAGATCTTAGGGGAAAGGTCCTGAAATCTGAACTCTGCTCAGTGTTTCTTCCTGCAGGCCACCCTGAGGAGTTTGGCAGTTGTAGCACCTAATCTGGGTTTGAACTGTTCCATAGACACCTTGGAAGCTTTTCTGGGCACCGTGGATATGACCCTGGTCTTCTCCATGGGACCAATTGTATTTTCTCCCTTTTTTTAGCAATTGGGCTACATGTTCATTTGGCAGTGGAACAGTTTTCCAGGCTATTTAATAGTGAAGCCAGGTTTAGAGGTATTTAAACAGATGCTTTTGACCTGAGAGATGTAGATGTTGGGTTGTACCTCTGTCAGGCTTTGACATCCCCTCTTGCTGTACCCCAGTGCACAGTCTTCTGGTGTTTCCCAGCATTTACACAGTATTTTGTCACCTCTAGTAGGCTGATTTCTTATAGCACCAAACCAACCAAGGAAAAACATGATACCCTTGAAAACAAAAAGTGCTACCTAAAAGCTGCTCCTGTCTTTTCACCACAAAACGCGTGATAGATTTTTCCATACCCTTCCTGCTGTGCCTGCTGTTTGCAGCGTGCTGGGATTCTGTGTGTTCTTGTGTTACAGATCGTTGTCCAGGCACTGCAGTGTTCCCACTACTCTATTCTCTGGCAGCTGGTGAAAATCACTGAGGGCTCCCCTTCCAAAGTAAGTGGCCATTTGATCATGCAGATTTTACTGACAGAACACAACTTACCTAAAAAGGTGTTACACCTGATTTCTTTGTAACTTCCACTCTTGCCATCATTTGTTGTCATTTATAACAAATGAAATGTTGTTCAGATTTGTTCCATATTTCAGGATCTGTTTAACACCATGCATATGTCTAAGCAATGCAAATAGTCTTTATCAGGGTTTTATAGCAGCTGATTATTATATTTTTATTGCTGAGAATAATTAATGCACTTTATTGTGAGTACTGCAGTTTGCATGGCTGATAAGGAATGTTGACATGAACAGTTGTGAGCAATACTGTTGATCTGCAGACCACAGATAGCTTAGTCTTTATGTGTAGTTACCTTGCTTATCCTCTAATTACACCTTTTATGTTGCAATAGAAATGGCAGGGCACTGACAGTAACAATTGCTAATAAAAAGCAGATGCACACAAAGTATGATGCAGTCGGGACAAGGTGACAGGTGACTTTTCCAGGACCTTTCCTTAGCCCTTTTCTCAGTCAGAGGCCAACATCCTGTTTTTTCAGAGCTTTTTCAGAAGTAGTACATCAAATTAAAATGGTATGAAAACTGAAGTAATAATTGTACTTCCCCATCAGCATCAAAAAGAAAAAGGTGTTACACTGAAGTGCTACTCAAATAAGCATTTTATGCATAGAAAAGTGATAAAAATACCAAGTAAATTCTCTGAGTTGTTTTGAATACTGAAATTAGCATTTAAAAATAGCTACTAGAAAAAAAGGAATTACTGTTATTCTTTATTCTGGCTTTTGTTCCCATTTCCCCCTCTCAGCCTCTTTCTCATTAGCATGCTGGTAGTGTACAGTACTGCATCTTGGAACTCAGAAAACTGAATCCATCCCATTTGTTTTAAACGAATGCAGAATCTGATCACAGGAAAGCATCTCAAGTCCTCTACTGGCAGCACTGTTCTCCTCAGGGAGGAATGTCACTGTGACAGGAGAGGCTGAGTTCCTGAGAGGAAATGCAGGAGGCCGTGCACTGCTGCAGCCCTCAGTGCACCAGCACTGGTGCTGGCACCAATCTCCTTCCAGCCCTTCCCTGGGAGGGGAGCTGGGCTGCTGCTTCCCTGTGCTCAGAGCACCTGGGCACTGTCTGCAACACCTTTATTCAGTTTTCCCCACCTGCTCTGGGCTGCTGGGCGTTGCTGGGGTTCTCACCCACTCCTGAGGACTCCAGCAGTCCTGTCCTCCTGCCTGCTGGGCTCGGCCTTGCCTTGCCCTGGGGGCAAATGCCCAGACACAGAGGAGCATTCGGAAGACCCTCATCACCCTTCACTGCATTTCTCCATTTTTTGGAACAAAAAACAGTAAATTGCTGCAGTATAGCACAGGTGGTGCAGGGATAGCTGTCAGCATTGCTGGAAAAAAGTTTCAAGTTTTCTTATGTCTCAATTACAGCAAAAGAAACGTACTTAAGCAGAACCTCCAGCTGGGGATTAACATACAGCCTCTCTCTGCATGGAGCATGGTACAAACTTTGCATTTTGGTGCCCAGGCATTCATGTGGCTGCTGTTACAATGTGACCATAATGGCCCAGTTAAACTGAAAGAGAAAAAAAACCTTTATTTATTTCAGTGGCTGAGATTTTCTTGTAGACAAGCTTAGTGCAACTTGTATGGCTTTGCCTACATTTTCAATATAGGATGCATTTGCATGAGATGTCTTTTTATGAGGGGAATGCAGAATACCTTTGATCTCTCCTGTATTTCTAAGCCTGTTGTGATTCATGTTGGACATAATGTAGTTCATAGGAGTGGAAAAGAAACGAACTCTGAAGGGTTGCTCCAGAATGGCTGTGCCAAATACAAGTCAGTTTGGCTTTGCCCCATGAAAATCATAATTACTGTCACCTAGAGAACTCTTAGCAATTTGTTATTTGGGGTTCCACCCCAGCCTCTACAAAATAATGAATTCTGTGCATGCTTAGTTCCAGGGGAGCCCTGCGTTAGTGCCCTGCAGCTCTTCAGAGTGGTAGCAGCCTCAGCTGAGGGTAAAGAGACAACCACAAACCTGCTGTGGCTGGAGCACTTTGCTATCAAACTTCCCACTCAAGTTTGTTCATTATGAAAATAGATCTGATCTGCACTGTATCTAGCATTTCATCCATTGGAAATCATTTTTCCCATGGCTGGTTTATAAGTCATTATTTAGGCTTGGAAATTGGTAGACATTAAAGGGCATCACTTGTAAGGTGTAGGTAGACAAAGGCATTAACACGAGCATCTCAGAATGAAAAATAGTATATTTCATGAGTGTTTTTGAAGTATTCAGGCTTTTACAGGAACATTTCTGGCACAGCAGTTTAATATGTAGGTCCGTGCAGGTTTCTAGGGCTACTTTGTTGTATCTATAATGATCTCAGGGCAGAGAGGGGTGGTGGTGTGTAGCCTCAAGTGGTGTCTTTGGTAGACCAATGGATGTAGCTGTAAAAAATAGAGAGGCTTTTGGACTCACAAGCCTTTTAGGTTTGAGATAAAAGCAGAAGACTACAATGCAAAAGACAAGCTGAGAGGAATCGCTTGGTTTCTATTTAGATACAAAGCAGCTGAACTCTCTGACCAGGAAGGAAAAGGTCGTTGGTACCTACAGAGGGGTGAGAGCAAGGAAAGGAGAGGTAGTAAGAGAGTTAGGGGGAGGATTAGTGGGGAAGGAAGGAAGATAAAAGATGAAAATGGAGAGAAGAGAATTTATAATACGTCAGAAAACTAATCTTAAGTCTTTGTTTTTCTGTATCCCATAGATTTATGAATTTTTGTTCCCAGGCTCAAGGTTCAAAGATGATTTTTTAGCTTTCCCGTGAACAACCAGGCTGAGAGATCAGAGATGGAGGGATTGATTTGTAAGAAATGTTCATCTGCTGCCAGCTGGGTCATTTGTGTGACTTCATGCTGGTAGTAGTAGCTGCTCTGTTTCACCTCGTTAGGTCCCATTTAGGCAGTCAGTGCACAGGATAAGGTAGATGAACATTTTGGAGTTGTAAGGACAGGAATAAAAGGTGGAAACAAGTACAAGTATCTTGGCAGTCTTACATTTGTTATTCAGGTCTGCTCTGCATCCGTCAGGTGTACCTTTTATTGCAGGGAGTTTGCAGATGGGATGGGGAATTTCCTTCAAAGTGAATTCTTTGGCTACAGTTCAGAATTGCTTGGTAATTTTTGTATCTTGTATTGATTCTATGGTGGAGTCAACCAGAGGCATACACTGGGAACAGAGTCATTTTGGAATGAAGTTATTTTTTGTGTGGTGTTCAGATGGCTCTTCAAAAATACAGCCCTGTCCTGAGAGAACTGCCCTTGTTTGGGAATGGTCCTGGGCATGATGCCCAAGCCAGGGCACGTTAATTGGTGTACGAGGGATACCTCACACTACAGCTGTTGGGCATGTTCTGGATCATGGCTCCCTGCATGAACCAGGTGTGCTGGGCTGCAGCCTCCATGTGTGTGGCAGGAAAAGCTCAGCCCTTGTGGTTTGAATCAAATTAGGATCAGGTCAGCTCATTGATTTATTAACAGCACATAACTGACCTAGAGCCAGTGCAACACATCTCCAGGATAACTATCAGCTCTAGAGAATACAGGACCAGAATATTGGACACTTCTATAATGTTAATGAACACCTACAAATTCCAGACTGCCCTTCAGCTAGTCACAGGTTACTGAAGTCCCCTCCCCTAGACACAAAGAGCTCTTGTTTCTCCAGGCTTTTACCAGGAGAGTGCTCTGCAGGTTGCCCCCTCACTGTGCAATATCATTTGTAAATAGAGCTAAAGGGAGTGATCTCAGCATAAAATTGTATCAAAGACATTTTAGCAGAAGGGTGATAATTAAAGATTATTTGAATTGTTAAGAAAGTCCAAATTCTCTGCCCAATAACAAAGATTTCACCAGTTAAATACAGCAGAGAGTCTGGGCAAAGTTATTTTAAAACACTTTTTCAAGCTAGCCTGTGGAGAAAAGGGTGTCCTGTGGAGTCATCTTGGTGTCTAACATCTGAATTGATTACTGAAAGGAAGGTTGCAGCAGGTAAGGATGAAATGTGTAAGCCTTGAAATATCCCCAGTCTGATGCTTTAACCTTTGGTCTCACTCTGTCCATGTTCAGTGGAGGCTGAGGCCGTGTGGGCTGTCGGTGCAAGCTGGTGCTCTTTGGGGTAACCAGCACCGTACTGGGGGGAGGTAGCTTATCCTCCATAGCCTGTGGGAGCAGCCTGTTGTAGCCTGGAGGAAAACTCTCCCTCGGGTGAAAAGGGGTTTGAGGGGGGTTCCAAAGGAAACTGGCAGTTTCTCCCCTGGAGTTCTCTCATCTGTCAGTCTGGGGGAGCAAGTACAGTCCTGAGGCAGGAGACTTGGGGATCAGAACAGACACTTGTTTCCATCTGGATTTCTTCAGCCAGGGCCCAGCTGCCCGGGACATTGTACTGTGCACTGTGTGTGTATATACTGAGAAGGAAATATTTGCAGAAAACCAGAGTCCTAAAACTTAGAACAGTAAAAATATAGAATGAAGAGAGCAAACATTGACAGGCAAGACAGAGGTCAGCCAGTTGTGAGTGAGCAGCAGCCAGAGCAGCCAAATGCTATTAGAGTGTGATTAGTGGGCAGAGGACTTAGGAGAGGGGATTTAAAAAAGGATTTAAAGAACAACATGGTGACTTGGTGATTTTTCATATTTACATGGGCATGATGACAAAAGGCACAAAAAGCTGAAGGGAAGAAAAGAGTCACAAGGTGCAGAAGGTTGGACCGTGTTCCACAGTCAGGTTGGAAGCTGAGGGCTCTTCAACACTGTGAAGTTGAAGTTAATACTGCAAATAATAAGTACTTTAGAGGAAAAGCAGTGAGTACATAGGGAGAAGATGGGGTTCGGGAGGTGAACACAGCAAAAGCACAGCATTTTAAAATTACTTCAGTGGAAAAAAAGCTTTAATTTAAAGCTAGAAAGTTCCTGAAGAATTGTGGACACAGGTCTTTTGAGCACCCTAGTTTGGGTTTGGGTGGTGGCACAGCCTCCAGTCCTCTCAGCAGCTCATTCTCGTTCCTGCCATGGAGCAGTTAAATTGCGGAGTTGTGACCCCGTGGTTTTGTCTAACAGCCAACAGGGTGGTAAAATGGTTTCATATCAGCTTTTCTGCTGAAGGCAGATCAGGTACTCATACCTCGAGAGCCTGGGCTGTGCACCCCAGAATGCTCAAAGACTTGGAAATCTAATTCATTTTTTTCTTCCCATTTTCTCTGTTGCAAAAAATCCTCCCTCTGCGGTAGTCTGGGGATTTCTCCAAGCTCAGAAGAGTTCCAGATGGCTCCATTGCACTGTTCAGTGGGGCTTTCTCCTGTTGTCTGTAACTTTTCAACATGAATCTCTGTCATGCTGTGCTGTGAGCAATAAATGCCGTGTACCTGCCTGTTAGTCACTTTTGACAGAAGGAAAAATGGGAGACGCACTCATTCCCTTTTTAACCTGTATGTAGGCTTTTTCATAGGTTTTAGTTTCTCTGTTGAATTCGTTGACATCTAAATGGAAGGTAATTGTGATAGAAAGTAGAAAGCATGAAAGTGGTTGTAATCCCACTGTTTAAAGGGGTAAATCAGGTGATTTTGTAACAGTGAACTGATAAGCCTGGCATCAGCCCTAGGTAGAATCTTGGAGTGGGAGACAGAAAACACAGTTTTCTTCAAGGCTGAAGGGCCGAGAGCTAAGACTGGAAGAAACACATCAATTTGTTGTTAAGAAGATTGCATTTTTGACTGAAAAGAAAACCATTTGAAACACCAGTGTCTGTAAGACATTAATACCACATTGCATTTTAGGTGCATGTTTGGATTTAATGCAACTCATATTCAATAGCTCAGAACCGACCCATATATTAAAGAAAATTTGTAAGTGAGCAATCCTCACACAATGGAATAGTTTCTGATGCATTCCAGGAGAGATCTGTTCTCTGTTTAAAAAAGGGTCATTTTTATCAGTCAGCTGGGAAGGCACTGAAAATGGGGGTGATATAGATCAATTGGAGAGCAAAATACAATTTAAAATTTTTAAAAAGAGGCATCTTAATGCTGCCAAATGGAAGGCTTATATCCAGGAAAAAAGAGGGGTGATTAGTGGCAAGTTGTGGATTAGAACAGAGCAGAGCTGTCTTACAGATTCTGTAATGACAGGGTAACACAGTGACACAAGGGAGCCATGGCTGCATCATCAGAGAAAAACTGATCAGGAGTAGGAATGTGAGGGAATGCACAGACCTTCAGTGTCCATATCAGCAAATCCCAGTCACTCTATTGGAAATGATGAGAGGTTCAGAGCTTTGGGAGCACTCGGGGTGCTCGGGCACGCTGGCAGTCCTGCCTTGTGCTGTGAACCGGCACAGGGAGAACAGATGGACCACAAAAAGGCTCTGCAGTAAACACAGAACAACGAGAGCTTGTGACAGGAAGCATAAGAAAAGCTAAAACCAGAACTGAGACACATGGACTGAACAGCCAGCATCAGTAAAACATTTCAGCAAGGAAAACATTGCATGTGCATTATGTAGGTTCTTCACATTTGCTTGGAGGTTATTCTGCAGGACATTCTCTCTCCCATGTGGAAGCTGATAGAGCTATCCTGGGGGAAGGTCTGCAGAGCATGGGCCAGCCATCCTGCTGTGAGTTCATCTCATTTCATTTCATTTGGGGTTCTTGTTTTCTCCTTGGTGATTGGTTCATCATCACTGTAAAACCAAGGGACTGTTTCTGTGTGTGTTCTCTTTGAATAGCTTATTTCTTTCACAGCTTCTTGTTGAATGTATGAAATCATCACCATTTCTTTATTTTGCTTCATCCTAGAAACTTCTTGTTAATTTTTATATACTTTCTTTTTTGATGTTTATTCCAGGAGGACTTGTTGGTATTGAGAAAAACTGTGAAATCCTTCCTGGCTGTCTGCCAGCAGTGTCTGTCAAATGTCAACACTCCAGTCAAAGAACAGGTAAAGGAAATGTCTGTCATGCTCGTAGAAAAGTGTGAGTGTTAAATTGTAGTAAAACTTGAGACAGCACTACATCAAACTTAAAGTAAAATCATCTGTGCTCCTGTCTAAATAAACCTGAACAAACAGCCCAGAAGAGCAGCTGTATTAACAGCACTTCCAAAGCACAGCTCATAACAAATTAACTTTTGATTAACAGTAAGGAAGGATGCTCAGGCTCATTTCCAGCCCTCGTGACTTCAGGTATCCAACTCAGTTACCTCAAATGAAAAGACTCTTCCTGTAGACACTGGATTAAAAGATGGAAATAGGCACTTCTGGAGGGTGACTGAGACCTCAAATGGGCTGAATCTTTCTGGATTTTTTTCCATTGAATCAAAGGGTTTGTTGAAATAATTTAGTCTGCCTCTGCAGGACACAATGGCTGGTTTGTTAGCTGAGGTTATGTGACTATACACTGATTTATGTCAATGACATTTTATTTGTCTACAAATGGCATTTCTATCAGACCTCTGCAGATTTTGCAAAGACTATAACTAATAACTGGACTGTATTTTTTACCTGTGGTATTTAGAAGATAATACTTCTTAAAAGACAGTTTTATTTCTTTGAAAGATAGCTCTGCTTGGCATTTACTCTCTATTCTGCAGGTTGCTAAATATAAATATTAAATGCTCAGAGATGTCAGTAGTTTATGTATTTCTAAAAGACTTGTGTGCCATTGGCTTCCAGCAGGTTTTACTTTAGAAATTGTTTTTTAATATTCAGAGTAGTTATTCTTGGCATATTGTATTAATATTATATAATGTGAAAATACCTTCTAGCTTCATGCAAAGACCTCCCTTCCAGTTCGAGCTGGACCTGACGTCCTTCCTGCCTCAGCAAATGGCAAATATTCCTTCCCATTCGTGCAGGGGGTTTGTTCTCTTCTTAGGATTGGCCACAATGGTTTTTTCACTGATAATTTAAACTTTCTTTAGAAGTTCCATTGCAGTTCCCAGTTCTGGGGAAGTTTTCAAGCGTCAGCCAGACAAACCCATGCCCAACCAGGCCCAGAGAGAGCAAGTGTCCCAGGCAGAGTAGGCTGGACTGGAGACTCCAGGGAGCCCTTCCAGCTGACTCTTTTGTGATTTGCTCTCATTTTCTTCCTTAAAAAGAATATTTCTGTGAGTGCAGGACTGCTACTTGTTCCTTTTGTTTTACTGGAATTTTTGAGAATTAGGTGCAAATTGTATTGTCTTCCTATCATACTTGATCCTTACTCCAGATATTCTTTCCAGACAAAGTTGATGTCTATATCAAAGGAAGGAAAAATGTATTAAGTATTTAGAGAAACAGGACTGAAACATTTCAAGTTTTCCATGAGTGTTTGAGAGAAATAAATATCCTGTGACTGAGTCCACTGCTGTTCTTTGTATTTGACAGAACTCAGCACCGGCAGTGCATTACTCATCAGCTCTTTTTTAGAGGTCTGCATTAGGAAGAGCTTCAGTTCTATTGAGTATCAAGGGAGTTCAGAGCAAGTGAGATCATCACTGGAATGAATCACAGCCTTTTGGATCGAGGCGAGAAAAATCCCAGATAGCAACATCTGTTCCCAAGGTCTCAGCAGAACATAGTTTACAATGATTTGCATCTGTTCTTGCCTGAGTATAGCTCATTCAGATTTTGTAATAGACTCCAAGAAATAAGGGAGCCACTGGGAAGTTTAGCACTTACAGATTTTATTTTGGAAGTTTGTAAAGTTTTCAGAACCTGAGGGTAAAAATAGAGAAGCTGTGATTAAAAAGGCCTCTGAAAGGTGCTGAATGTGATCAAATGCAGACTGCTGGCTGTGAGACCCCAACAAAAGCCATTTAGGGGCAAAACAGTGCTGTTACCATGCAGGAATGAGCCCTTGGAAGAAAGGAAGGTAGTGACAACTGTCTTCTTCCCAGTCTCAGATAATGAGGGTATAATAGTAATGAGCATAAATCATGGACAATTCTGCCCGGGTTGGCTTTTGTCTGGATTTGAAAGCTGTGCAGACAAACTTGGTTGTTTTTTTGCAAGAGTTGTTGATGAAATTCTGCAAGAATTTCCTTGCTATGGCTGTTTGTCTGTATTTTTGGGGTCTGACAGTGACTCAGCTTGAATTTTCCCCTCAATGTTGTTCATGTTTTTACTTGTTTGATTTTTTGGACTGTTTGCCAAAAGAGGTGTGTTCTCTTTACTACAAATTTGGCTGCAGGCCTTGGATCAGAGGTAGATTGAGTTCTTTTGTAGAGAAGAACTGGAAGTTTAATATGGATCATCCAGGACACGAAGAAGGTAATAACCACAGTTCCTGACTTGGGAACCAAAGGCACAGCAATCCACGTTAGAGGAAACCCTTATGGAATTCTTTTCACAGTACACAAACAAGAGAACAGTTTAAGAAGCTGTTTAATAATAGCAGGGGATATCTGGAAATCAGATCAATGGTATTTTATGTTTTCCTTACTTGACTTTTCACTGCATTCATTCTCTTTTGCCTTTCAGGCTTTCATGCTGCTCTGTGATCTCCTGATGATTTTTAGTCACCAGCTGATGACGGGAGGTCGGGAAGGGCTCCAGCCTTTGGTGTTCAATCCAGACTCAGGCCTCCAGTCAGAACTTCTCAGTTTTGTGATGGACCACGTGTTTATTGACCAAGATGATGAAAATCAGAGCATGGGTATGTTCAGCTTTTTTTCATAACAGACACAGAAGAAAGGAGAAAATAGACTTTTCTGCTGAGTTTGTTCAGATGTTTTCAGAATTATTCCTACTTTATTTTTGGAAGGTCTCTGCTCTGAAGTTTCTTATATAAGTTGTGGAATATGCTTTTATTATATGGTAACTATATTTAAGATTTTATCTGTGTAGTTTATTTTTCATTCACAGAGTGAAGTCTTGCATAGGGACTCAAGACTTATGGCATTGCCATTCAGTGTTAATGCTCCTTACAACTGGATTTTACTTCCTGTTGTTCAGAGCCGTTGATTGCACATCTGAAAATCCAAGGCATGCAGAAGTATTGGTGCTTCTAATTTTTATTTTGTTAAATATTTATAGCTTAGTCATGTTAATGGAGCCTCTCTGAATGTTCTGCATTTGAGAAGTTAAGCAAGAGCATTCAGCACATGTTCACTGTGGCCTTTCCCAGGATAAAGGAAATAAATGCCTCAGTTCTATGTGGATTATATTCAGGATCTCCTCAGGACTACGGAGAGCAGCCTTGGTCAGTGGTGTGTCATGTTCCTAAACTTCCCTGGAAGTTTTGAAGTAGGCAGGACTCAAGAATTATCACCTTTTATTTTAGCTTCTTCTCCAGCAATCCTTCTTGCTTCATGTTCAAGAATTGTTTTTTTTCTAAAGCTCCCCTTTGATAATGTTGTTTTAGAACTTAACAGTTACTTACAAACATTCTGTTGTTGATGATGCTTTCAGAGGGAGATGAAGAAGATGAAGCCAACAAAATAGAAGCTTTACATAAGAGAAGAAACCTTCTGGCTGCCTTCAGCAAGCTGATAATTTATGACATTGTGGACATGCATGCAGCAGCAGATATCTTCAAACACTATATGAAGGTACAGCTTGTGCATCCTCCTGTCCTGACAGAGCCCAGTCTGCAGTGTCAGGGCCTCTCCTGCCATCCCTGCCAGGGCTGTGGTTACAGCCCAAACACTCCTGAAAGCTTTTACAGCTTTATTTGATCCTTTGTAGTACTTTTTCCTTTCTAAATGACGCCTGGCACTGAGCAGCAGCAAGTGCTGACCTCACGCTCTTTGTAGCACATGTGCTTTATTTAAGGCAGCACCAAAAGCTGGTCCTGAGGTGCTGAGTATTTCCAGAGAGGCTCCACTCTACAGAGAGTTTCTTACCCTGCTCCTCAGATTCATCTCTAGAATCCCTAAGAAGTTACCTGTTCCATGTCATGTTCCACTGTCAGTCTCCCAGGCTTGGTGCTTGCCCTGAGGTGGCAGGATTCTTGTGAGAGGAGACTGGTTCAAACAGGACAGCAGGGAAAAAAAGCTCTGTATGGTTGTGCTGTAAGTGGGTCCTGTGGTAACTGAGTATCTTCTGAACTCTCACTGCTTCCACAGAGCCTTTAGGTGCAGTGAAGGTCAGAAGGACCTCCTGCTGCCCCTGTACATGGGAGTTTACCTGCCAGAACAGGCACATCAGCAGTCCTGCCACTGACCCCTCAGGTCCTGTCCCACCTGTCCCTGCCAGGGATTGGTCATCACAGAGCTGACAATCCAGGGGGAAGATCTGGAATCAGAGTGGGGAGCAGGTCCTCTACTCTAGACACCGTTGGAGATGTTGATGTGTAATGTAAAGGGTTTAACTTGGAATTCTCCTCCTGTTCATCAGGCACACACAGCACAATAAAATCCCCAGGACACACTGTAGCCATCAGTCAGGGTTAGTCTTGCTTAGGGATTGTTTGCCAGAGTGGGAGTTTCAAGCTGAAGCTGTCACCATCCAGGTGAGCTCCCTCCCTGCTGCTATAGGCTGGGCTTCTCCTCTCCCCATGCCCCTCCTTCTCTTAAAACTGGGGGAGAGGGAGAGAAATTGAATTTAGATTAGTAGCAAAGAAGGCAAAAGCAGTATTTTAGAGGAAATGAAAATAAGTGACTTCAAATGCAGAAATATTGATGAGGCTGAAAGAATACTACTGGGAAAAAAAAATACATTCTCAGCCTGGAATTTGTAAAGATTGATACAGCTTTTCTACCCAGATGGGCAGCACCATAGGCTGTGGCTTTCAGAAACCATTCTGTTAACATAAAGAGAATCAGCACTTCATGCTGACTCATTCCTTACCCCACTTTCTGGCTTCAGTGAATTCCTCTCCCCTCAGTGTACAAGGAGCACACACCTCTGTGCTGGTGTCTCTTCACACCTGCTTCTTGAAGGGGGTGTTGGATCAATGTCATGTTGTTGCTTAGAATTGGCAGCCATAGGTCACTTTCATCAAGTGCTTAGTTTGGGGCAAGAAACACTCTTTTGTTTGGTTTTCAACACATTTGTTACAAAAGATAATATAGAAGTTCCCTACCTTATCACAGGGTTCAGTTTCAATTTTGATACTGAAACATTGCATCCCACTCACACCAAAAACCTGGATTTGAGCAATTGCTGCCTTTTCAAATCAAGAATTACAAGTAATCTTTCTCTTGGGAGAACTCTAAGAAATTGTGTAAGAGGTTTGATTTAAAGGGGGGTTTTTTCCGTGTTTTTTTTTAGTACTACAATGACTATGGAGATATCATTAAGGAAACCCTGAGCAAAACCAGGCAAATTGATAAAATCCAGTGTGCAAAGACACTCATTCTCAGTTTGCAACAGGTAAGAGCATTGATTTTTCTGTTAGAAATGCCTCACTGCAAAAAGCCGTGGCCAGGATTTCCTCTGGTACCCTTTACAGAGAAGGAGAAATGCTGCACTTCCTTAGGACATTATCTGCATTGTCCTGCTCCCCAGTTGAGGCTGTCACTGCTACTTTGTCTCAGTAATCTCTGTCTCCACAGGCCCACACTGGCAAAGTTTGGGCAGATAAAAATGGAAGGGAGGGAAGAGCCTTGGGGACAGTTTGGTCCGAGCTGATTTGTGGCATTTGTTTATTGATCCCGAGTCAACAAGAAGAATTAGGATGGCTTTTTCTTCCTAGCATTTGCTGAAGTAATGCATCTTCTTTATACTTTGTCTAAATACTGATGAATTTTTCAAATTTCAAGCTAATTAAGTCTTCCAATACTGTTAGATATGTTTTTCCCCTGAAAAATTTGCTTTACGTCAACTGTAAATTAGTGGCTGCTGATGAAATCCATCAGCCAACAGCACAAAGTGCACTAAATACCACTTAGGCCCTTGAAGTACCAGCTATAGCCATTGCACAGAGAAATTACGTCTACAAATTAGATGCTCTCAAATGAGCTGGGCCTCCCAAAATTCATTCCTAAGGGATTTCCTGTAACAGTCTGGAAGCTGAGAGAGATCTGTGCAAACCTGAGAAAAACAGATGTACTTCCAGAAGAATCAGGAATGTCAAAGCAGCCCCTGTCTGTAAAACTTGGAGAGGAGGAAGCAGGTGCCACGCATCAGTCAGGCTGACAAAATTCTGTGAAAAAAATAGTGAGAGGAGCTCTTTGCAAGTACCTCAGTGATAGGTAGCAGCCGGTGTGGATTTGTCAAGGAGGAATCCTGTCAAATTAAGCTGCTGTCATTAATTATATGGTAACAGAGCTTGTGGAGATGAGAGATACAGTCTCTGTAATGCAGCCTGATTTAATATTGTCTCTGGCACTGTCTGCCACGACACTCTCAGCGACCAGTGAGGGAGATGGGATGTAAATGGCAGTGCCAGGAGAGGTGGAACTGGCTGGAAAAGCACTGAGCACTTCGATACTGTGCTAAGAGGACCTTGGAGGTAGCAGTGCTGGGCAAACAGGTGCTGTGGCTACAGGGGAGGAACTGCAATTTTGCTTCCCAAATTCAAAGCACCACCTGATCTGATGGGTGATGGAGGTGCTTTAGAGAACAGCACGAGAATGCAGGACCTGCTTGATGAGTTGGGAGAACAATAGATGGAATTCAGGGAAGGTGGGTGCAGAATTCCACCAAAATAACTCCACACAAGTACAAGATGGGGGACAGCTGGCAAACAGCAGTGGGACAGAAGAAATTCTGGCAAGTGCCGGGGACTCGGTTATGGCTCAGTGCAAAAAGTCATCGCAAAGGCCACTCTCAGGTGGAGCAGGTTTAGAACCCAAGTTTTTCTCAATAAAAGTGTTTCCCAACTCAGAGATGTCAACCTCTGAACTCTCTCTGCAGCTGTTCAATGAGCTTGTTCAGGAGCAAGGTCCCAACCTGGACAGGACATCTGCCCATGTCAGTGGCATTAAGGAGCTGGCCCGGCGGTTTGCCCTCACTTTTGGCTTGGATCAGATCAAGACAAGAGAGGCTGTGGCCACACTACACAAGTGAGTGGTGGTAAATAAACTAGATTTTTATATTACTTCAGATTAAAACTCTTGGTCTGCATTCCCTTTGTAAAGGTACATAATCTCAACAGGCCGTGGAATAATTACATCTTTTTTTCTAGTTTAAATGGAGGAGTCTACACGTATGTAGGTAGAAAGGAAACAAACTAGCTGCTACCTAATTATTTCTTGGAATTTATTGGCATGGCTATGTTTATTTATCTCAGGTAGAGCTTGTGTGGGTTGTGTCTAACAACTGAGGATGGTTCTTTGTTCCACACCACTGTAGATTCTGGACAAACCAAGGGCTTTTATAAAAAGATACTCCAAAATTATTTTGGAAATCTTCTAAAGTGGACTGGAGCTTTTTATGCAACTGCTGCATAGAAAAGTTTAGAAAGGTTCTGCTAAATTTAAATTATGACTTTGCCATGCCATAAAAAAGTTCAAGTACTAAGGTTTGCTGTCTCAGAGACTCAGCCCTTGAGACCAAGATCAGCAAGGCTCAGGCAGGATGCCCCGGACACTGTCTCCAGCCAGGCAGGATCAGAGGACACTCATGCCTTGCTGGGTGAGGGAAGGGAGAAAGTTCTCTTTAGCCACAGGTAACAAAGCAGAACCGAGTGTGTCCCTGCTCTGGGGACTCAGTTCTCTGCTCTGGCTGCAGAGGTTGGCGGAGCTCCTGCCCCCTGGGCTCCTGCCCACTTCCCACACTGGGCCAGTTCCTTCTTATAGGGACTGGCCACGTGGTGACCTGAGGGGGGCCTCACAAATCCACAGGGAACTCTACATTCCCCTTTGTCCACAAGCAGCTGTTTGCTAGTAATGGGGAAAAACGTTGTGATGGGGTCTGAAGATACAAACAATTTCATCACAGCTCAGATTTGGGGCAACTTGTTTGGGTTTTGGGGGGTTTTTTTGTTTTGGTTTTGTGTTGTTTTTTTTTTTTAATTTTGTCGCAAATGTCTGAACATGTTCATATTTCTGTACTGTAGAGATGGCATAGAGTTTGCCTTCAAATACCAGAATCAGAAAGGACAAGACTATCCACCTCCTAACCTTGCTTTCCTCGAAGTGCTTAGTGAATTTTCTTCCAAGCTCCTGCGACAGGACAAAAAGACTGTGTAAGTAACGCTCTGTGTTCTTCCCCGGGCTCTGTTAATCCCTGCAGTGTGGGTTTCAACTCTGTCCTTTGAGACAGGGATCTACAATCTAACAGGGGCTGCAGAAAGTCCCTGTGAGGCATTTCACATACATACTTACTCATCCTTTTATGTTTTAAAATAATAAAAATAAATGGGAAAAGGAAAATCAGACCCACTAATGAGGTGAGTTTGAGACCTCCCAAAACAATGTTGTTTAAAATTCCCATGGGGTATTGAAAATAAAAAGTGCTTTTTTAGGCTAGAAGAAATTAAACATTAGTGCAGGGAATTTACAGGCTGTCACCACTGCAGTAACAGCTGTTTCTGTCATATATTTATACAAATTGTAAACCTGTATTTGTTGTTTCTTTCAATATATTGGAGGAGGACTCCAGTCAAACATCAGCCAAGCACTATGTGCCCAGTGTAGAACTGAATTCACTGAATAAGTTAATGACCAGTTAAAAAAGGCAGTTGCCAGATCTGCTGATTTATGGTTATAGGTATCTTTCCAGTCAGTTCTGTGACCACAGTGAGTGTTAGTCAGAAAGATCAACTGGAATGACCTCAACTGACTCTTTCTGTCAGACCTTGCTATGAAGGTTTCAGAGATGTTTTTCTGTGAAGATATTTCTTTTAAAGGACTTTTCTATTAGGGCTAACAGCTATGAACATGACAGCTTTATCTGTGTAATAAGAAATGCAGCTTGGTTAACTTTGTATAATTTTTAACGTGTACACACTTGAACCAATTTCACTTTTTCATTGTATCAATAATTTCTTAATTCAGCAAACACTGTAGGACAAACAGTTAAACGAGCTAGGGAATGGAATGATCTGCTTGGGCTATCTTGGCACTCCATTTGTGCATCTGCTCTTAATTGTTATATCCTGGAATCTTGTCAGCCTCTATCCTGTTCTTCAGGACAGGACTTAAGGATAACGGGATTTTATGGCTTGTCTTCCTAGCTGAACTGTACATTCTCCTGCATGGTGGTCTAGGTACCACTAAGGCCTGTTTGCTATTGAATTTAGTGAAGTTTAGCCTTTCTGTAGAGTCATCCCGTCCACAAGTCTCCACAAATTTCTGAGTGAAATTCAGTTCTTTGGGACATTATGTTCCTTCACCTTCCATGTTGCCATTTAAATTCCTTCTCAAAGGTTTCCCTGCCCACATACACAAAACCAGTGGCTGCTCCTGCAGGACTGTAAGGATTGCTGGGGTGGAATGTCTGTATGAGATACACCAGCTGAATCTGAAGATCATTAAAAGAAATAGGTCCTTCAGGGCCTGATTTATCTGATGTGTGCCAGACTGCTGTGTTGGGATGAGTTCAGCCCTGCCCCAGACCCCACGGGCTGTGGTGACCATGAGAAGAGTCAGCACAGCTTGCTGACATGTAAGGATTCTGTGGAGGTGGCTCCACTCCTGCCCAGAGTGCTCCACTGACAGGACAGGACTGGGATGCTGGATTTGCCCTTCTCTGTAGCTCTTCCAATCCACAGGGACCTCTCCTCCTCCATAAGGGCTGCCTGTGTGCAGGAAGGTCCATGACCACCATCTGCTGGAGAAGTCCCATGTTTGGGATCACTTCCCTCCCTCCTTGCCCAGGGGCCCTCCCCAAACTCAGCAACGGACTCTTGTCTGCAGCCAGAAGTGCTCTGGAGCCCTCAGAGTCTCAGGAACACGTGGCTGCCTAGCTGCCCAGGTTCTCCAGCTTGGCTTCCCTGCCTCAACCCCTGGATCATCCACCCAAGAGCCTGCAGGTGGCAGGGCCTTGCTCCAGAACACCCTCCCCGGCAGGGTCCAGCACATGCTGCTGTTCCACAAGGCTTCTGCTTCCTTCTGCTGGGCTGCTGGCTTTTGTCTCTGGGGTGAGAAAAGGGAGAAGCTTCCAGTTTGGGAGTGAAGCAGCAGCACTGATTTAATTTAGTTTTCCTAGCCTGTTATTCTGGCTACTCATTTTATGAGTAGCCTTCAGAACTGGTGATAACCATTTATGGATTTATTCAAATCTATGGATTTCATATAAAACTGTTCATGTAAGGTGCCAGACTCCTACAGCTGGAGAAAAAAATTTGTACTGACACTCTGTTACAATCCCACAAGGCAGACACAGGCAGGGAAATCCTGAGGAGCTAAGGATAGGACAGAATAGAGGTGATTGTCCTTGGAGGCACTTATTTCCATTTATTTCTCTCAAAGACACTGTTGGCTTAGACTGGACACTGACTAGTGGGTGTCAGATTAGGCAGAGGCTCAGCATGGTGTTCTCACTTCTAGAAATTCAGAGTTGATAAGAACTGTCAGTGTGAAGCTCTCCCAAAATGCTGAGCAAAAAATGTCTCAAGTTTGGCATCCGGGCAGTAAAGAACTCCCAAGTGGTTTTTCCTCCTTCATAATTTGGCCATAAACATGCAATCTGGTTCTGTAAATACAAACTGGAGGCAGAAAAACTTACTTTCCAAGACTCTTCTGCAGGTAGATTCTCTAAAGCCATGAAGCACTCAAGTGGCATGGTTGGTTACTGTAAAATAGAGAATACACCAAGAATTTCCCATTAGTGCCAGGTTTGGGAGTGAGTATACACATGAAAAAGGGAAGGAGGAAGCATTCACAGTATTCAATAAAACAGTAGACAGGAACCTGCTGTTTTTTGAACAAAGTTATGCCACTCATTGAATCAAAAAATTGGTGAGATTGTTACCCTGGCATGAGCAGTGTGGCTCCTGGGCCTGTTCTGGAGCTGGGCTGTCTATCAACTCCGAGCTGCCATGAACTAACAGGGGAAATACGTTTCCTTATGGAATGCGTGGAGTTGACTCCCACTGCTGGCAACCTGGCAAGGTGGTATTAAAGAAAATTTTGACTGAGGGGTGCAGGAAGTGATGCTGAAGTACCTGAGTTCTCTTACCAAACTTCTGAATGTTTGGCTCTGCAGCCTGAAACTCATTAGAATCACATTTATGTAGATTTGCATGTTCATTTTCGAGATTACTTCTAATTCCATAATTAAATAATCAGTGGAAAAAGAAAGCAGTTCCTATGCCCTCCAGACCAGGAGGGAGTTGTTGGTTCCTCCTTTCAGTTAACACGTGTGCACTGGACTTCTCATGGCAGTGGACCAGGTCTTCAGATTTTTTATGGGAAAACAACTGCTTGCATTTGACTAATCCATTTCTCTTGTTCCAGGATGCCAAAGGACATCTTGCATCCTTGCAGCAGTGGCTCTGATGCAGCCTGGCTGCTGACACAGCGGCCACATCCAGGTGTTTGTACCGCGCCTCTGTACCCCCGTCTTTCCTTTCCAGGCACACCTACTTGGAGAAGTTTCTGACAGAGCAGATGATGGAGAGGAGAGAGGACGTTTGGCTGCCGCTGATCTCGTACCGGAACTCGCTGGTGACGGGCGGCGAGGACGACAGGATGTCCGTGAACAGCGGCAGCAGCAGCAGCAAGGCCTCCTCCGTGAGGAACAAGAAGGGCCGACCTCCCCTCCACAAAAAGAGAGTGGAAGGTTGGTGTGGGCGCAGGGCTTTGGCATTCTGGACACTCAGGAGAGTGAGGTTTAGCAGTTCATGCCGAAATATGGGATACACTCTGGATGTGACAGAACCAAGGCATCTGTTCTGCAGATTCTGTTAGGTCTGGGCCTGTCTTTAGGGGAAATACCACCACAACCCCCCGGTCTTGTTTGTCTTGACCAAAATTGGCAATCAGAACTGTTAAAAGCTGTTACAGCTGGTGGAAGAGGTGTTTGTGGAGTTACCTGCTCTTTCTCACTCCTGGACTGCTGGGTTTCTGCCTGTGCTTCCCTCTGGGTAGTTGTTAATTCTCAGGGATTTGGAGCAGATTCCAGGCAGAAATTCTGATAACAGATCTCTGTTGTTGCAGGGCCACTGGGGAACACTAAAAAGACACCATTTTTGTTTAATAGTACTGATATCTACTGTTGCCTGCATTTACTCTTTCTGGGACCTCAGATGTGTTCATCAGGAATCTGGCTGTGATAGCGAATTTCTTACAAGGCTGCATCTGTTCCTAGTCAACCTGTGTGATGTAGTGTGGACTTTTGTTTGCTGTTCCACTATAGAGTAGGTGTGAATGGGATCCTAAACTTCAGGAGTTTTTCCAAGGTCAGTATCTATGACCTCAGTAAGGAATCTAGTGCCAATTTGCCTGAATATACAGCAATTTCCAAAAATATTCCTCAAAAGTTCGCCCATACAGCCAGGTCCATTCTCCACTGCAGCTCATGTTCAGCAGTTCCTGCACCAAGTCCTTTGGTTTGTCACAGCCAGCCTCGAGTGTAGGTACATAAAATACCGGCTTCTTTCTTCAGGCACTGTTTTTCTTCTTTCAGGATGCCAAGATTTTCACAGAATTCAGCTACTGAGGTTTTCTTCTTTCCTCTTGTTGCCATTTTCATTCTATTCTACTGTGTTTTACCAATATCCTTTTTTTTACCCTGGGAAGTGTAGAACAATCTTTGCTTCCCAATAAGGCAAATGTCAGGCTTAAGATGTAGTTTTTAGTCTTTGTTTACCTCATACTCTTTTGTGTCACCCTCTTTCAGTGATCACTAGAAGGGAAAATTGATTTCCAACACTTTCCCTTTGAGAATCTCCTTTTTTTTGTTTCTTTAATTTCCACTCTAAAGGATCTGGAACAGGAGAAAGGTCACTGCAGAAATTACTGTGGCATCAGAGAACCATGTCCAGTCCCCCCTGGTTCCTTTCTCACCTCAGTCCAGCACAGACCAGCTTGGAGGACATTCCCTGTTGCTTCTGAGAGGAAATGTGCTCTATAACATTCTTCACGATGCCTTAAGGAAATCAATAGGTTTTTTAAAAATAATCCCTAACATAAAAATGATTCAGAGGTAAATTTGGGAATAAATAGGCAGCTTTTTAGACATTTATGTCTAAAGGGTAGTAAAAGGCAAAGGAAGAATGAACAGATCCATGGAGATCCCCATCTGCTTTCTCACCACACATTTCCTGTTAGTAAATCTTGTGACCTTGTCATCTCTGTTGTCATCTCCTGTCTTTCACTCCAGCAACTGAATTTTTTTTCTATGTCTTTCTGGCTGCACACTTCCTCCTCTAACCCATTCTCAAGTCCTCTCTCTTCCGTCCTCTCTGCTTTGCTCCCTTCCCAACATAAGCACAGGATCCCACCTAGACCTTCAGTCATCTTTACATTATTATCACTGAGTGAAGTGTCCCCTCCCTGCTCCACCCCAGTGGTTCTGACAGTTCTAAAGATCTGGACTGACCAGATTTGGGTTTGTGCTCCACCTTGTCTTAGTGTGTAACTGTATCTTGGTTGATGTAGGTACATGCGATTAACAGTTTCAGATTGTAAACTCAGGAATTGGGAATTACCTTGGCTGTTTATGTTCAAGTGTACTGTTTGAAAGCAAACCAGTGAGAGACTCCAAGTCAGAAATACAATTTAATAGGAAAAATAAAATAAATGCAATAGTACAAAAAGAAAACTACTGAGAGAGCCAGAATACAACCTGACACCCTGTCAGTCAGGGTGTAGCAGTCCGATTAAACGGTGCCTGCAGCCTCCTGGAGTGATGGTTCTGCTGAGGCAGTGATCTTGTCAAGGGGTCTGGTCTTCCTCGGAGGGTCCAGTGGTGGCTGTGGAGCTCTTGTCTTCTGGAAATCCAGGAGGTAAGGGCTGACGCTGGTGTTCCAAACCTCCAAGTATATACAGATGGGCACGCTCAGTTCATCCTCCTGGGCAGAGCATCTCACAGTGGGATGCTGAGTCATGAGGCAAGGCATTGATGGGCCCATTAACAGAAGACATCCCCCTGGAGGGAGGATGGGTCATGGGAGAGGTAAGAAACACTGCCCCACCTGGTTTCAACAGCTGGCCCATGAACAGGAGATATCCCCAGAGTTTATCAGGGATGAGTCATGCAGGAGGTGGGGAACACTGCCTCACCAGTATTTTTTAACAACTTAGGAAGATGGTGATAGAATACATACTTTTGGGCACATCTTACATTGTAACCTAGGACATCAAGATACCCAGCAGCTGAGGCCATGCTGCAGTATGACTTTGTTTGCAATGGGGTTTGTGTTTGTTCACTTGAAATTGTTATTATTGCTGGGAGTAGCTGGTAGTAATACTTAAAAGAACAGAATCTAAAATTAGAGCTGAAAATCTTCTCACTCCGAGCATTTATCCAGGTGATCCCTTAGTGCACACACTTGTTTGAATGCTGCCCTGCATGTGGTTGGACATCAGCAGTGATTTCAGTGTTCTCTCTCTAGATGAGAGCCTGGAAGGCTCCTGGCTGAACAGGAATGAGAACATCCATACTCCAGGGACATTGCAGACACCTCAGCTCACCTCCACTGTCCTGAGAGAGAACACCAGACAAATGGGAGAGCAGATCCAGGAGCATGAGTCGGAGCAGGGATCTGAACAGGATTTTTTACACAAGTAAGTGTTGGAATTTCAGCATCAAATACAGTCAGCCAGGCAAAGGAATTGCTTGTGGTTTATACTGATATTCTTAGCCTATGGGTCTAGAGATGCGGTGTTGATTTGCAAAGCCACCTGGAAATGCCTTGACTACAGCTCAGCAATACTTGGATTATCTTCAGGTCCCAGGAAAAATATGTTGTAATGAAATAATTATAGAAATTCCTTATGTTAAAACTATCTCATAGCATAGCCATGCAGTTCTGGTTAAATCCTCCTAGTGCTTCTGTCCCAGGCTGGGTGGAACTGTTTCTTTAGAAGATGTGTAGATATTCCCTTTTCTTTCCCCCTGCCCCATGTCAGAGTTAAGGTTCTGCAGACACCCTGACTGATTTTTTCTAAATTAACTCTGCAATCCCATTCCAGCTGCTGAGCT
The DNA here is from genome assembly GCA_013397775.1 of Eulacestoma nigropectus. Lineage (NCBI taxonomy): Eukaryota > Metazoa > Chordata > Aves > Passeriformes > Eulacestoma > Eulacestoma nigropectus. Next base: position 180,722 of record VZTE01002465.1, read on the forward strand.
AGTAATTCCTGATTTGGGGTAATTTCCCTAAATTTTTTTTTTTGGTCCCTTTGCTCCCATTTTATCACCTCCATTTAGAGGGATAACGTTGGTTATTTTCTGTCAGTTGCATGGCCGTGGGTGTTGCCAACAGGTGCTGCCAGGATGCAGCAGGTGAGCACAGGCTGATGGCACAGCAGTAGAGCCCAGGTCACATCTTCCCAAAGCATCTTTCCTCCTTGGTCCCACAGCTAGGGAGGGCTGCACTCATGGCTCCTACTTGCCTTTCTGAGGTCAAGGATTTACCTCCCATCCCCTGCCTCCCCAGCTGTGGCCATAACTTCAGGTGGTGAGGAAGATGCTGAGGCTGTCAGTTTCTCCTTAAGAATTTTCTACTCTGCAATAAAACCACACTAAACTTGCTGGAGCAGAACTTCTTTCAGTCCCTCTCTGATCTCACCCTTGGCCCAGCTGAGTCTCTCTGTGACCATTCCATTACTCTGGAAGTGGGACAGCTTCCCAATACTGTGGTTTCCTCCCAAGCCTGATGAGCAGGTGCTGCCCTAAGCTCTGGGAGACCCTTCCCTGTTCCTGAGGGAGCTGAGCAGGCTCTTGCCCAGCACCTGAGCCCCCTTTTCCTCTGTCTCAGGTGGTGCTGTGAGCACAGAACTGTGAGCCAGGGCAGAGAGAACCTCTCTCCTCTCTGCTCCTTTGCAAGAGTGAGATTCCACGTGGGAGTTCCCAGTGTGAACTGACAGTGGGGAATGGGAATCCTTCCCCTTCAGCCCTGGCTGGCTGTCACATTTCCTCCAGGTCAGCTTAGGAGAGCTAACAGTTGCCACTACTACAGAGCTGCTGAACTGACAGGTTAATCATGTTCAGGTTTGGTTCTGGGCTGTTTTCTCGTGGGTTATCCCAGTTTATCTTGTCAGTCTTATTAGGGTGCAAGGGTGCATAGTACAATAAAACCTGGTGCTGCTCCAGAAGAGCTCCACAGAGTTTGCTGCTGTTTCCTTGTGCTACACCACACAAATAGTAGAAGAGGCATTGCTGGCTGGTGGCATCAGCAGTGCAGCCTGGAAGGTATTTACATGTGGGTGAGGTACTGGCGCTTAAGTTGATTGGGGTATTTGTGTAAAAACCATTTGGTCTTCATGTTGTGTGACATTTTTGTCAGTTACTCATTTGGATCCATTCTTGCTCATATTTTGCCTCATCTGACACAGTGAAGTGCTGTTTAATAATAACAAATTTTAGAAGTGCTCCCACTCCAGGTGCCTGCCCCCAATGAAGGAGCAATGTCAGTGTTTCCATACCTGCTTTTATTGCAACAGTTAATTGATTTTTTTGTGCACATAAAGTGAGAGGAGATAGATTGTGGAAGGGAATCCAGAAGATGTGTACAATGATTGATGGGATTTAATTATCCTAATCTGAAGCATGCCCAGACACCGAACTTGGAGACAGAAACTGCCCCAAAATTGGCAGCTCAGAAGTGTTACTGCTGTCGGTCCTAACTTGCTCCTTGTGTGTCAGTCCCCAGATGCAGATCTCGTGGCTGGGCCAGCAGAAGCTGGAGGATCTCAATCGAAAGGACAGGACAGGAATGAACTACATGAAAGGCAGAAGTGGCGTAAGGCACGCAGTGTAAGTGCTCACAGCCTGCTGCCCTCAGCAGAACGTGTGCAGGACACCACAGTGAAATGTTACCTTTCCTGCTGGTTGCCAGTCATTTCTGTGCCATTTCACCCTTGTGGTGAAGGCAGAGGGACAGTTTGTAGTGCTGGGATGGATCCAGCCCAGCACTGCCGTTCTCTGACCGTGGCCAGACACCAGGCCCAGTGACAGGGTGCAGTTCCCCATTCCTCTGTCCCAGCCTTCAGCTGTTTCCATGTCAGAGGGGTTCCATGATTTGTGTGCTCTGTAATTCCCTGTGAGCTCTGCCCACGAGGCTGTTCCTGTGTCTGCGCTCTCTATCCTTTTTTGCCAAGGTGTCTCCCTGAGCAGTAATGGAGGGATCACATGTGGGTGAACACTGGGGCACCACATGCTCTGTGCTGATCCCACCGAGTCCTTCAGCACGGCTGGAATACTTACAGCCTTTGAACTGGGCTTGAAGGCACTGCTGGAGTCACAGGTCACCAGTGATCCTGGCAAACGGTGTCACTCCTCCTTGGTAAAAGGGCAGGCAAACACAAGAGGAGTTAGTGCCCTGTTCTTGTTGGGGACAGCTTTAATTACTGGTCATAGTGCTGGCAGTGGGACTTGCTGCTTTAGCCTGGGCCAGGGCTTGCGGGGGCTTTATGTGTGATTTTCCTCCTCTTGGTATTGCAGAGAGCCTGCTGGCTTTACCCTCACCATCAGGGTTTGGGTGAAGGCATTAAATGATAGGATTTGAGCATTCTTTTTAATGACAAAGATCAGGGCTGGCAAATTTTTCTGCCTGGAAATGACTCTCTCTTTATTTAAATCAGACGAGGTCTAATGGAAGATGACGCTGAGCCCATCTTTGAAGATGTAATGATGTCCTCACGAGGCCAGCTAGAGGACATGAATGAAGAATTTGAGGACACAATGGTCATTGATCTGGTCAGTAAATCTTATCAATGGCAAGTTTAAAACAGTTGAAAGCTAATTTAAAAGGAATTTTAGAAGTGTAAACAAACATTTCCAAAATTTTGAGCCTGACTTCCAGTTGTCTGAATGTTAAAGAGTGGAAATGATGTGAGCACTCCCCAGAGCCTCCGGCTGCCTGCTGGGGCCCAGTGGGTTTGTTCCACAGCCACACAAGGAGCATTGCTTAGTGCTCCTTCTCCCCAAGATTGTGTTCTTGGGCAGCAGCAGGTGCTGGCAGCACCATCACACACCTGGGACTTGTCAGCCTGCAAGGATCAGGTTGTGAATTACAGGCTGTGCTGACATGGCTCTTTATGCAGCCCCCATGTGTCAGACTGGCACAGCCCAGGGGTCCCTGTATATCCCGTTCCTGGTCACACTGGCATAGCCAAGGGGTCCCTCTCTTTCCTTCTCCTGGTCGGTTTGATTTTGAGGAGCTGGGCTGGGCAGGGGATCCTTACTCGAGGTCTCAGTAGACCACTGCCAGAGTCCTGCTGGCACAGCCGGAGGGAGCACAGGCACTGGTGGGTGAGTGGGAGTTCCTTAAACAGGAATTGCTCCCAAACAGGTCCCATCATCAACGGCAGCCTCAGTCCCTTCCAGTGCTGCACTGACTGCTGGGAGAAGTCCCTTGCAGCACTTCCAACCTTACCTGGCCTCCCCTCTGGAAGGACTTCTCCCTTGTAAAATGGGATAAAGGAATAGTTTGCTTTACACACCTCACCATTTTTATGCCTTTCTGTTTCTCCTTTCACATCCAAACAACAAGCCCTAGGTTATATTAGGACTGGGCTACAGTGTCTTGGAAAGATAATTTAATTGATGATTCACTTGCAGCTGCTGCATACTGAGGTTATTGCCAGCACTCATGTGATTACCAAGTAAGTAACATCCAAGGCAAGGAAAGAAAGGAATTGATCAAGCCAGTGAGGCTCACATTTGCTCTTGTGCTCCTGGGGAAGGACACCACCAAGGGTTTAAGCTTCAGAAATATTTCAGTATCTTCAGTACCCTTTTTGTTGGTAAATCCATTTCTGAGCACATCAGAGCTCAAGTTTCACTATGAACTTAAAGCAGAAAGACAGTTAAGAGGAAGTTTCTGTGCAGTCTGGCCTACAGTCCCAATACAGAAACATCCTCAAGTCAGCAAGAACCTTGGGCAAGTCCTTAACGATGAGCACAGAGGTAGAATTAGAATCCATCAGCTTTTACCCCATTCTTTCAATAATAAAGAATAGAGGGAGTGCTGTCCTGTGTCAGCCCCAGAGGTTTTGTGGCACCGGGAGGGAAGGTGAGGGGCAGGCACAGGTGGCCCTGTGGCTGGCAGGGCTCCCTGTGCCCCGTGCTGTTCCAACTCCCGTGTGTTGCAGCCGCCGTCGCGGAACCGGCGCGAGCGCGCGGAGCTGCGGCCGGACTTCTTCGACTCGGCGGCGATCATCGAGGATGATTCAGTAAGGCCTGGCTTGTTCTGCTTGCTCTGAGCTCCGCTCTTGTCCCACCTCACGTAACCGCTCTCTTTTCCCCCCTTTTCCAGGGATTTGGCATGCCCATGTTCTGAAGTCTGGCGAAGACGTTTTACAAACTTGGAACTCTATTGTTTAGAGCTAGAGGCCTATATACTGTGATAGCTTGTATGAAAACCACATTTTTGATGTGATACGGTTTGATTTTTAACCAAATGATTGAGGTCAACCCCTTGGTGTAGTGACGGAGAGAAGAGGAGCTTCTTAATGACACACGGGAATGTTGGCCAATCCAGTCACCTCAGAAGGGTTGACCTAAAAAGTCATTTGTATCCCTGTTCTTGACTGTCCTAATACAGATTTTTTTTTTCTGGATGAGGAGGAAGTTTTAAATTGTTAAGACAGCCGTCAAAATAAACACTGTTCTACATATGTTTTCTGAAAACAACATTGAGTGAAAACAGAACTTTTTAACTTTATTTTTCTGCTGTACAATTTAAAACAGTTTTAACATTTGCCTTTTTATGTTTTCAAAGCTAGCCATTTTTATTAAACCTATGCCTATCAGCCACTGACTAGCAAGGCTGCTGTAAGCAGGTCGTTCTGGCTACACAAAAGTGTTTTGGAACACACTGGATTTGATTAACATTATGGTACGCTTATGTCCTCTCATAGGCATGGAGAAGAACACTCTCAGAGAAGAGGTTAGAATTCTAATGACGTGCATCTCTGCCAAAAAATTTCAGATTCTGATATGATAAACCCAGATTTTATACTCTTGAGAAGATTTATTTTTATTTATAATGGGACATAAAGTAAGAGATGTCCATGAAGCCACTTTTCCAACAGATGCTGTGTAACATTCATTTTATATAGCACATGGGGACACAAAACCAGTAAATTTTCTATTGGTACTTGCTCTGTGCATTTTTAGCAACTTATACCAGCAAATAAAGTATTCTCAGTAAAACACACAAACGGTTCTCAAGTAATCACTTTGCTGTTTTTACTACCTACTTCAGGCCTGCCAACACAAGGTACATAAACAGCAACTTTCCTATTTAAAAAAAATAGTTCAAGGGTGGGGGAAAGGATCACTTTAGCATACTAAAAGTAATTTTAACTGTACCATAAAACAGAGTCTACTTTCCATGCCGTAAATACCCTTTTCCGCTATTTTTGTAAATTAATTTTGCCAGGTAGAAGTACTGTATGTGCTGCATAGAAATTTGTGCTTAGATGGTGAAGTTCTTAAGCTTACAATGGAATACAGCTACATTTTCAGTGTTAACTGTGCATATTGAGAGTAATTCTTTGGAAAAAAAATATGATTTTTCAAAAAAGCTAAAAACATTTAAAAAATTCCAAAAAACCCCAAAACATTCATTGTACTAAGATATTTTTCAATGTCTTCAATAATTTGGAATTTCATTATGCTTCGATTTTATGACTCAACGTAGTAGCTGCTCCTTACCCAGCCTGGCTTGACACCAGCAGTGCTGGCCCTCCACAGCTCCAGATCTCCAACAACTGGCCCCAAAAACTTTCTCTTTCTGCACTCAGTAGCAGTTGAGATACAAAGCAGACTGACCCACTTGGAGCACAGCAGTTTCAGAGGTGCTTTAGTTTTAGCAACTGCAGAATAATCACGGAGCTTTTTTTCTGTTTCGAGCTTACTGGACACCAACCCAACCCCTGAGTGCCCAGCACAGGCAGGGAAAGAGCCCAAATTCACCCAGCCCAGCACCTCACCCAGCTGAGCTTGGCTCTCACACCACCTGCAGTTCTCAGACACGGTTGCCAAAAATGTTTGACCAGGTAACTCAGCCATTCCTCAGTGTGGGTTGGGGATGTATTGATCCCAAGAAGTAGCTGGAACTTCATAAACCCCGCTACCTCCCTCTGTGCCCCCCATGGCCTGGGGGCAGGAACGGCTGCAGGACCTGTCCCAGGATCACTCAGTGAGCATGGTGGCACAACAGATGCTGCCCAGTTTGAGTCAGAGTCTCAGACAAACCTTGTGCTTCACAGTCCTCTGTGTGGAAAACTGATTCCTAATTTAACATTGTAGAATACTGTATAACAAACATTATTATCATGGTACCTGCAATGGGTCTCCAGTTCAGTTTGCAGTCAATAGGTTTTTGTATTATGAGTGTCTCCTTGATTGGTTTTGCTAGTAATTCTGTAAATTGTACATTTACAATATGAGGTTTTTTTTCCTTTTGTACAATTTAAAACTGATGCTTCACCTTTCATTTAATAAACTATTCAAAATCATGAGTATGATGAGCACCCTCTTCACTATAGTTTTCTTTTAAGTGCTTGTTTGGACCATCACATCTTGTCATCCCATTTATTAGTAGGAATTCAAGGAATTATTAAAGGCAAGACTGACAGGTAGCTTTCATGTAGTCCAGGCTTCACAACCAGACCTGTACCCCACTCCCCTCACCCACTCAGCCTCAAGCATGATGGAAACCCTCTCTGGGCTTCTTTCTCCCCTCCACCCTGATATGGTTTGGCTGTGGGGGGCAGGGGGGGCTAATGTGAGATTGCTGTAAATCTGGGAAGGGCCCACACCAGGTGCAAGAGCTGCACTGCTAAAACTTAACAATTTCTTGAACTGCCACAAGGTTGGAGAAGAATTTCTCTCTTCTGCCCTATACATCTGAAGTGACCTGGATTGTGTGGGAAGAAACTGCCCTGGGAAAGGCTTGAAAGCTCCGACAGCCAGCTGGGCTAAATGAAATTTTACAGATTCCTGAAACAAAATGTCCACATTTCTCCAATGTCTCAGGGACCAAGGTGCTATTTTTGTCCAACCCATGAATGATTTCATCTCTGTAGTGCTAAAGAAAACTGACTAGTTTATCACCTGGCCCACTTCCTAAGGAAAAAAATCACTGGAGTCAGGAAAAGGAACAAGATGCAGCAGCTGAGGCACAGGGATGATTCAAAGTCTCAACTACTCCCAAGACAGAGCCTGAAAGCTCAGTCTCCAAGTGCCTGTAAGTTATGGCAACTCCTGCACTGAGGAACACAGTAAGTAACTTGCCTTGCTGCTAAGTTCAAAGGCTGCACATTGTTGAAAGGATTTTATTTTGTACCTCTTGTTTTTTTAGGTGACTGGAATTCAAGGAAATTCTCAGGAGCCTTGTCAGAGCAGCTTTCGAGCCTGTTTCCAGCATGTCCTGGTAGAGCAACTGCCTCTTTGGAAATGGAGAGGATCTAAAGCCCAATTCTTGTGCTGGCAAGGGATGGGAGAGAGGACAGAGTCTGTAGCACTACTGAGGTTAGGAAACAACTAACAAAGCTGTACTTTCCTCTTTCTGACAGGTGGGGTTCTCATAGGGTGTCTCCTCCTGACTCTGGGCAGGCTGAAGCAGCTGAGAAAGCTGTCTATGTATCCCTTCACTTACCACAGCTTCTGCCTCTAAACCAGCTTTACCTTTGGAAAATCTTGGGCATTACAAACCCTTACAGTTTGCTCACAGTTAACTAAGAGCTCTCCCCATGGCCATGACACAGTAACATTTTGGTTTACCTTCCCCTGCTGCTGCAGCTGGCTCTGTTCCCTGGGACAGCCCCAAGAGCCTGTTCCTACTGAGGCACAGACAGGTAGGGCCATGCAGCTCTCCTGAATGTGCTGCAGCCAGGAAAGCCAGTGTGCCTGCAACCTGAAGGTGCTGCCTCCTGTGCATCCAAGAACCAGCTGGGGAGCTGGGACTCCTGCTTGAAATACTCCTTTTAGATGATGTTTATCCGTTGCTTTTCCCCCTGCAGGTACAGGCTCCAAGCTCCACAGCTCTACTCCCTGCACTTTCCTGGGAAGAGAAGCTCCCTCGGACGTGGCCATCCCTTCAGGCTCGTGTTGGGGAGTGAGCAGCAGCAGCTACAGTGCAGGTAGGGAGGCCCTGTCTCACAAGAAATGTGAGTTACAGCAGCCAGGTCCCTGCAGCCTCTCCTGTGCCTGGCAGCTGGTGCAGCAGCACTAAGCGTGACAGTGGCTGCTCCTCACTGCCTTGGGGCTGGAGGGAAGATGCAGCTTCTGCAGAGCAGGTGAGCACAGGCCCAGGGCTCATCAGAGTAACACCTCCTGCAGCGGTTCCTGGCAAGGCTGGCAAATAATCCCAAAGAAAAGAGGCTGGAAGGGGCCTCTGGAGGTCTCTGTTCCAGCCTCTGCTGAGGGAGGAGGATTTGCATGTCCCACCAAAACTGCCCTTTTTTGTCTGCTGTCCTTAAGAGGGGGTTGGCTGTGCCTCCCCTGTGCCACGCACCTCTGCCCTGGGGCTGTGAGACCCAGCTGGGCCCCGGTACTCCTGCAGCCAGAAGGGAAAAGCTGCCACAGGCCAGACTAACAGAGGAACAGAACAGCTGAGTCCAGGATCAGCAAGGCCTGGTCTCCAGAGCACTAGAACCCAAGCTCAGGATTTTCCTCTGAGTCAGCAGTGCAGAAGTGCAGTCAGACTCCATGGTCTGTGGCCAATGGAATACCCATGAACTCCACAGGGGTCCAACTTCCCAGCAGTGGGAAGTGGCTCAGCCCTGCCTGAGCCACCTCCAGGGCCTATGGAATGACGGAGCCAAGGAAATGTTTGACCTTGAGCAATTAGTAACAGCTCACCTGCAACAGGCAGGGCAGGGTGTGTTCAGTATGAACCACCAAAAAGGGTTTAGGGTCAGTGAGCTGGTCAGACCCCCAAATTAAATATATGCTATGATTTATTGATGATTATTGGCAAAATCAAAATGAAAATAACTATTTCTGTTGCCAAGCAGACCTCCATTAACCAGAGAGTCATTAACCAGAACTCTTGTTCAGGATGTCTCCCAGCATGGGCAGCCCTTGCTCAGCCTCACAGTGGGATGTTGGCATGTTTCTTCCAAGGACTGGACTGGCATTTACTGGCCAGCACATCGAGGTCATGGCAGATGCGTGTGCGGGTGGTCGAAGGCTGGATGATGTCATCAACAAACCCTGCAAAAGATTAGAACAGAAACAAACCCCAACCTGACCAACCATGAAGTGTTTGCCTCCCAGCCTTCTGCATCTGGGCTGTAACATAACTTAGCAAAACCAAAACAATGGTTGGAATAAATAAGTTCAGAAGTTACAAATTAACTCAATTTAAAATAGCCTGAGAAGGAAACATTCCTGAGTTAATTTTTACATTTGGAATATAACTTGCCTTTAGGAGCACAGTTACTGCTGCAAAACTGGAAGTAAAAACAGTGGAAAAACTTGCTCCTGAGAGTTCTGGAGAACATAACTGAACTGGACCCTACTCTTTATTCAGGCCACTGCTTTGCATCTAGGGCTGTGTAACAAGACTGTCACAGCACCTGTACTATAAAGGAAAAGGCTGAATTTTGAGACGTTTTCTACTATCTACACAATTGAAAATGCACTTTTCAGAGCAGTGCCCACTTTTCACCAGGCTCTTTGCAGCTGAACATACGTATTGTGTCCAGATGTTGTCCACATACACAGGCTGTGGTTAAGCACCACTCTTTTAACTCAGACATAAGTATCTTACCTAAGTAACATACTTGTTAGTTAAAGGTTTACTCAATAGCACAACTTTATCTCCATGCAATGGCAAACCAAATGGGACACAGTGTGGGAGACCACCATACCTCTCACGGCAGCAGGAAAAGGGTTTGCAAACTTATCCACATACTCCTCCTCTGCATCCGCCTCCTTTCCTCTGAAGATGATCTGGACAGCACCCTGGGAACAGAAGGGCTCGGGTCAGTGACAGTCCCTCAGCCCTGCCCACCTCACAGCCATGCCCTCCAGGTGAGGGCTTGGGAGCATTCCCCCTGCCTGCGGCACCAGGACGCCCCATGGTGCTGGCAGGGCACTGCTGCACCACGGTGAGAGGGGCCTGGACTCACCTTGGCTCCCATCACGGCCACCTCGGCTGTGGGCCAGGCGTAATTCACGTCTCCTCGTAAGTGCTTGGAGCTCATCACATCATAGGCACCCCCATAAGCCTGGAACACAAACCAGGGCATCCACTCCAGGAGCGGCCTTGCAGCAGCAACAGCCTGCATTGCTCCTGCAGCTTTTTCTAGTCCAGAGACAAACAGCTGGGGCTGGATTTTACCTGAAGGAGAGCATGAGCATCTCCACTTTGCTGCAGCAATCTCCTAGGAATAGACACTTCAACTAGAGCCCCAAAAGAGCAAGGAAGGGGGCTGCTGGTAACCAAGCCCATTCTGCAAGGCAAGCAGGGAGGGGTCAGTGTGTATCCAGACCAGCAGGCCTCAACCTGCACCCTGCACACAAACCAACCAGGCAGTGTGCTTCTGGAATTTCGTGGCCAGGGAACGCAGCACTCAAGTTCTGCAGTGCTCCACTCTGGAACTGGAAATGCTCCAGACAGCAGTGATGAACAGATACTGCAGGACTGCAGAGCAAACTGCAGTGTAGTCCCTGTCAGGGCAGCACTGAACACTGCAGCAAGGCTGCAGGATTGACAAGTACTGCATGGAAATACTCGCAACAATCAGAGAAGGCAAAGGAACAGGAAGTTCTTTTTGATTTTTGCCATGATAAGCCAAAAGCCTATCAGAAAAACGAGCAGGAGGGGCAGAGCAGCAAGGAGAAGGCTAAGGCTGTAAGGAGCCACCGCCAGAGCTTATGGTAGGAGGGTGTCAGGTACCTTATGGAGAAAGGAAGATGAGGTAGAGCATAGCAGAAGTCTGAGGAGGAAAAGAAGCCACAGGAGTGTTCAACCTGCAGACACGGTGGAAGACAGAGGCAGCCAGTGCTGGGTTTGCAGAGGGAGGCTCAGGAGGCAAGAAGGGAGAAAGCAGAATTGCTGCAAACAGAGGGCATGTCCTTAAGCGAGACACGCTGGGTGACATGGGACAAGAGTGAAGGCATTCCAGGCAGAAAACAGGGTGCAGACACTGGAAGTTCCAGAGGCGTGCAGAGACAAGAGGAAGGAAGGAACTGAGGTAATGGTCTGGGAATTGAAGAAGTGGCCTCTTGTAATGTTATACAAAGAGGTGTTACCAGATGGGACAAACAGAGATGTGACAATGACAGAAAGCACCAGTGGGACAGACAGACAAAGCTTGGTTTAACTAAAATTGCCATTAGTGGAAAGAGGAACTCTGGAAGACTGCTGTGGGATTTGCCAGCTTACCTTTCTGGTGATGACAGTGATCTTAGGCACAGTTGCCTCTGCAAAGGCAAACAGCAGCTTGGCGCCGTGACGTATAATCCCCCCGTACTCCTGAGCTGTGCCTGCAAAGGACAAGGAATTGCTTCACTCCAGGGAATTCCCACAACCCCATCATTCAGCACCGGCAGCAAACCTGACCACCACCACAGCCATGTTAATGCCCTGGAGAAGGTCATACCAGGCAGTGTTCTCTGCAAGATACTGAGCAACTCAAAAATCAGAGCAGCAGCTGTTTTTATGGAAGGTCACAGAAGCAAAGCTCAGCAGATGGGACCTTCCTAGGAACAAATACAGTTAGAGCATTTTCAAGACTCAGATGTGACCAGCAGTGGCAAACAGCCTAGAGTCACTTCTCCAGAAACCTCCTCTTCCAAGCCCCCTCTCTTTTACACCACACAGAAAGCAGCTTGGCTACTCTACCATACTGAGGACCTACCCTAGTTGTCCTTCAAGGCAGCCCAGGATGATGGACCTTAAAAGACAGTGCATGAATTCCACAGCAGGTGCTTCTGGAGAATGGTCACAGGCAGCAAACAGGAATGCAAGTCATCCATGTGACAGGATGCTCGACACCCTTCTGTCCCAAAGACAGGCTCACCTGATTGGACTTGGAATCAGCAATCCCCTCTAACTTATTTTTAGGACTGTGAATTTCAGACCACTGGATATAACTCTACAGTAACTTCTAGCAGTTTATTCACCTCCTGACTTTAGCTTTTAGCACATGAGATGATCCCAAGTACTCTAAGAGGGCTTTCTATGGATTTTTTTTTTAATATAAGTAAAAATCCTTTTGTGAAATTGAATAACTTATTTGTAGTGTGTTTGCTGGCTTAACATGAATGTTTACCCTCAGGCATAAGTTGAGTGTCTGAAAATTGATGCCTACACTTACAAATGTCTGCTCTCAGCTGCAGTTTCACTTCTGGTTCTTGCCTTTCCCTGCAGCCAGTGGGACCTGCCAAGCCCACACACCCTTCCTGTGGCTGGAATTAGAACAACCGGGGGGTTCATCCCCAAGGAGCAGGCTGAACCTAGCTGGAACACCCAGCCCAGACCCAGGAGCTGGGGAGCACTCAGACCCCATTTCTAGTCACAGCCTGTTTCTAATCCACACCTAGAACAGAGTAGCCAGTCACTTAAAATGCTTCCACTGTAAGATCATTCAGGTATTTGAAGTACTTACACTGCCACTCATGACCAGTTAACATAAATTCTTTTCTGGCCACAGATTCAGTCCCAGCCTTGTTCTAAATATGTATTTTTATCCAGTTGCAGGTTACGAACACCTTAAATGTCATCTCTGTGCACACCTGTGAAAACTGCGGGCTACTCAAGTGGTTGGTTCACTGATGCTGGGAGAGGTTTTGCACACCGCTGTGAGCCAGTGTGACAGGTGCTTTCGCCTTCTGTACTGAACAGGGAGATGGGATGATGATGCCACCCTCAGAATTTGTTACTTAATCTGAGTTTTCCAATGCTAATGGGCAATGGACTTGCCAAATTCCTTAAAACACAACAGTTTTGGATCATAATCAAGCCTCAGGTCTGCTCTCTTCAGCTTTATCTTTTTTCTTTTTCTTCTGTTTATCTGCTTTCAAACCAACATTCTTTTGTGCAATATCAAGTCACTACTTTGAATTAGCCATATGGAAATAGTTCTTGGATTCTGAGTAACTGCTCAAATCTGTACTGCTGGAGTGTCCCCTTACACCAAGCCACTTCCTGGCCCGTATCAGAGGAGGAGGCTGAGCCCACACTAGGGAGAAAGGAGAGGAACTCCTGGTTAAAACGGACCAACTCTATCGTCTTAAAGCAGAAACTAGAATGCTAAATGGTCATATTCTGATGCTTTGAGAGCTGCAGAGGCCTCAAGGTAAACCATGGTTTATACAATAGTATTAACATTAGATTTGATTGCATAACATTTATAGTCCTCTCTTAACCTGTTTTGTAATGGGTCATTTTAATGTTACCTGCTCAGAGAGCCTGTGCTGAAAGCAGGCTCATCACATCCCTTTCCTCACTGATGGACCTCTAAACAGAGGCATTTTCCACTGAGAAGTGTCTTGGAGCATCGAAGAGACACAGAGGGGGCCATGTATAACCAAATCAATGCCAAAGAAAACACCCTTCCCCCCAGAGCTTCACCCTGTCCCCCTGTTAGAGGCTGGAAAAGGTAATCCATTTGGAGAGATCTTGGGGGCTTCAAATGCGTGGGAGGGGTCAGACCTTGCTCTGGTGAGGTGGTACCCTGCCCCCCAGCCCTGCAGTACCTGTCAGCCATGGCACACTGAAGGCAGCCCCCTAGTTTGCCTGACACAGTCCCCGAGTGGCCTAGAGACTGCAACTCCCACCTGGGAGGAAGGCCCAGGATGGGCCAAAGCTTTAAGAAGCCTGACCATGAGGCAAGCACTTTGTCCTTTCACCCTACCTTTATCTTGGAGTTTTACATCACTGGAACCCAGGAGTTGGTAGCTGTTTTTCTGTATTTCCTGTCTTTCTGTTTTTCTCCCTTCCTTCTTCTTCTAACTCTCTTCTTACAGAATGTGACATTGAATGGGTTTAAAGGTTTTCTATGTTCAGTGGTCTAAGTCTATGTTGTGATAAGTGACGTTATGTTGCATTTACTCTTTTGCCAATGTTCCTTAATTTGCTATAGTTTGCCAGGAAACTTTAGTGCTTTTTAACTCTTGAGAATATTTGGTTGGGATTTTCTCCTTTGTGTCTACCCAGAGCAAAAGAACCTTGGTTTAGCCCTAGGCCTGAGTGGGGCTGTAACACCCCCTCTGGGCAGCAGGTGGAGGAGGCAGGTTCTCCTGCTGCAGCAGAGCCTGAAGAGCAACCCGTGCCAGGATCAGGTGAGGGACTGCAGCAGATGTGGGTGGAACATCTTCAGGTGCCCCCGGCTGCCACTGCTCCCTGCCCAGAGTCAGCGGTGCCAGCTCTCCCCTCATCCTGTCCCGAGGGGGACACCACTGGGCTGCCTCCCCTGGCCCAGCACAGCCTGTGCAGGGCCTGCTGCTGCCACTCAGCCCAGCAAGAGCTGTGGAGATCACACAGCATCTAAAAACACAGCTCAGCATTTACCGGGACGTGGAGCCTCGGTAGAATACAGCAATCAGTGTAACTTCACACCACGTGCAAGAAGGGCAGCATCTCCAGGGAATGCAGGTTTTTTCCTTGCACAGGTCACAGTCACAGCTTCTGGCAGTAGGACAGAGCTTTCCAGAACGTGGTATCCCCAAGCCTGGCCCTGGCTAACTGGCCATCCCAGTGTCTCTACCAGGTTGCTGGAGACTGCAGCATTACCTGACTGCATGACCTGTCTCTCTCCTCAGGTAACTCCAGAAAAGCTTTTTGACTCCTGAACACACTGGTTAGTTAGGCACTATTTCATTTTCCTACAATTTTTTGCACATTTCACTATCCTTTTGTGATGACTACTGTAGTTAGATTACAGAGTTTCTGTCCCAAGAAGTGGGATTTTAAAACCTGGTTTATTTAAGTATACTGCAGCAAAAGTCTTCTCAGAGTTCTCAAAATGGGTTTTTAACACCAACACCACCACGCACCACGCTGAACTCTAAGGGTAAGGCATACCTGGCAGAAACCCAGGGACATCCACAAACGTGATCAAGGGGATGTTGAAGGCATCACAGAACCGAACAAAGCGGGCTCCTTTCACAGAAGAATTTATGTCTAAGCATCCTGAGGTTAAGAACACAGAAAAAGTGTCAGCAACTCCAGGGATCTGCAGTAATTCAAGGCAACTCAAAATCACACTATTTTAGCTGTATTTTCACCTTAAAACAAAGGAAAATCTTATCTGTAGATAATGTGGAGATTATATGCCATGAAGCTTTCCTGGTTTAGAACTAAGATCACAGAACAAGTAACACTCAAAGGCTCATTTCATTTTTCTGACCCCTGTGTGCAAAGACTTTCTATCCCAAAACATAACAGTTTAATTACATTCTTGTAATTTAAAATATTTTTTCTGTAACTTTCTCTTCATTAATATTTTTCAGATCAGTCATACTGAAAGGTTACAGAGTTCTCCATTAAAAAAACCAAAAAATTAAACAGCCCGATAATATTTTGAGAAAGATCAGCATTTTTGGTAGACACACTGCAGTGTTTCTGTTCTGTTTCAGTGCCATTTAGAATTGTATTAGGCACAACTATATTAAAACACATTTTTTATCAAAGCCTCTATATAAAACATTAAAGAGAGCTGTTAAAATTTAAAATACTAAATGAAGATTAAAT
Organism: Eulacestoma nigropectus; assembly: GCA_013397775.1. Taxonomy (NCBI): domain Eukaryota; kingdom Metazoa; phylum Chordata; class Aves; order Passeriformes; genus Eulacestoma; species Eulacestoma nigropectus. The sequence goes on from VZTE01002465.1 coordinate 196,251, forward strand.
TTCTATTAAAACCTTCTGTCTAGTATCTTGATAGTCATATCTTGTAGAGATGAAATGAATGAAACGCCTTACTGGGTCATCTGATTTTCCCAAACAAAAAGACACAAGAATTAAAAACAAGGAGTAAACCAGAAAGTTCCGATTGGAGAAGGTCACTTCAGAAATTACTGAGTTAAAGAGAGAAAGCAAAATTCCTGGACAGTTAAGAAGGGTGATCTTAGCTAGAGCTGCACGTTGTACCTTCAGATCCAAACTATATGAGGTCAAGAGCTCCATACTTGTGCGTCTGAAGGCTTTACACTGTTCAGCTACAGCGAGACAACAAAGCTCCCTCACCCTACAGATGAGTTTTAGGGATTTTACTGCCACTGAAGAAGTGTGTGGTCTCCATGCTATGATTAACCCAGCTAACTACAGGCTCCTGCCAAACAACTGGTACTCTTCTACCCCACCGTCACCTCCCCTGTGTGCTGCTGCTGCTCCTCTTGGGCTGGATGCAGCCTGGGAGCAAGATCACCTTGTTGAGCCACTAAAGAAATGGTTTGCAGTTCATTTCACAGCTGACAGCTGCATTACGGTGAGGTTCAAGACAAAGCAAGTGGTGGAAAACCACAGAATGAGTGGAGGAGCACACAAACCCAACAGCTCTGACCTTACACAGCATGCAGAGGAAGAGACAGAGGCAAGGCACTGTTAAGAGTCTCACACTGGACTCTAACCTGAGGCTACTTTGGGCTGGTTGCCCACGATCCCAACGGTCCGTCCATTCATCCTGGCAAATCCAACCACGATGTTCCTGGCATAGGTCGGCATGATCTCGAAGAATTCCCTCTCATCCACAATCTGCAAAGGGGAGAGGCAGGCAGAGCCCATATGAGGCCAGATAGAGGCGCATAAATACACAGGCAAACACAAACTCAGTTACCTTAGAATTGCAACTTTTAAAACAGTTCAGAACTTGCAGAATTTTGAAGGAAAGAGAGGGAGGGAAACCTTTTAGTCTTTGCAGTCTTCATTGCAAGAATTAACTAGTCCTGCATTATTACCAAAACTGTCAGTTAAGCATTCCTTCAGGGAACACCTTTATGACTGAGGGGAGCCATTCTTCCTAGCTTAGAACAAAATGCAAATCAGATGTTAAGAACTTCTTTCTCACATCTTAATTAGCAGCAGACTTACAGACCGATTTCCAGTGACAAAACAGTACTTCCTGGAGCTCAGAAGCTCCCTGTGACACGTTTGATGTAATCTCTCTCTCTTGGCAAGCTCAGAGCCCTTTCTTGGAGTGGCCAGCACAGCCCTGCTGCCCCAGGGTCAGTGCTGGGTGTGCCCTAGGGGATGCAGGGAATACAGGGCCCAGCCAGCATCCACCTGGAACCACATACCCGTGTGGCTGCACTTCCCTCGGGCTGGAGCTCAGTGTGTGCCCTGCCAAGGGACAGCCCTGGTGCATGAGGCACAATCAGAACTCACACATTCCAAGAGATCAGAATTATCCATGGAGCAGTAGCGACACCTACACATGACTGCCTGGGCTTCCAGCAGGATTCCCTGGTTCCATCTGTTTATGGCAGCTGTGCCCATACACACTGCAGTATCCCAGTCATTTCATTACCCTCAGACTCAAAAAAGTTGTGAAAAATGTAAGTAGTATAAAAGTGGTTTTATTTCTTTCCTTAATACTTCCCAAAATCTGTGGGAGAGCTTGGGGTTTTTTTCCTAATTCATCTAATGATTTTTTTTACATGCCACCTTTTAACTTTTAGTTACACAATGCTGAATTCAAGGTGGAAGAATCCAGGGATTAAAAATACCCTGAGCTTGCTTTCGCCACTAAAATGAGTCTAAATGCAGCTAGTTGCAAACTTTGTAATTTTTAAAAAATAGACATATATTTTCTTGTACTGTGCATGTACATAACTGTCTCTTAGCATAAACAGGAAAGGGTGAATCTCTGCATTCTGGGTACTTTATTACTTTTATATAAAAGTGCCAGAATCCAAGACAGAAGCACCAAGATGCAGGGAGGGGCCAAGCAACAGAAGTCAAGGGGGGTTCTGACCCCAGAAAGAACTGAATTGCAGCATCTTTCATCTGTATAGTTGTGCATACAGCATAAGATGTATCCTGAAAACATATCTTGGGATTCTGCTAAAATCTTTTCTTTTCCCTGCAGTTTTTGTTGCCCATTCACAGCTACTACGCAGGTAGAAATAGTCACTTGTAAAGACTGAAATAAATAAGTAACAGTGTCTGTCTCTTCAGTGCCATTCTACTGGTTTCTGTCAATTATTTAGACCCAGAATATAATATATGCATCTTTAATCTGAACACTGTCAGACTTACAGAGTGTATGATATCCAGCATATCATAGGCTTTAGTTGACTCACTTGGGACAATGGTGTGCAGCTCTGGAACCAGACGGTCACTGTGGAGAGCAAGTAAGTGTGAGCAAAACATTGACAGACTAAATGAACACCAAGACCAAAAACTAGGGTAAACATTTCCACCTCTCAGAGATTTTGGAAACCTCCTCAGATATGGGGAAAAGAACCGGTTCTCTCCATCTCGGGCAGCCTGAGCAGCTTCCTCCTGAAGGAGACCCCTCTTCCACAGGCACCTGTGCTTGGGAAGCCCTGAGCAGCCCGGCGGGGCTGTGGGAACGCGGCCGGGAGGCGGCCGGGCTGCAGGGGGCACTGCCGGCCCGCGGGACAGACGGATGTGGGGACACGGCCGAGGGGCTGCCGGGCTGCAGGGGACACGGGGGCTGGTGGCAGGACCGCTCGGCAGGTCAGGGGCGGCAGCAGCAGCGCCCGATCCCTACAGCTGGCCAGGCAGAGCCCTTCTCCCGGCGCGGACCGAGGCTCCCTGCCACACACACTGGGATCTCAGGAATTGCACACTCACCCTGCCCCGCCCACCCGGGGCTTTAAACACACTGAGCTGCAGGAAACCTTTCCATGCTCATTTCCCTGTCCCCAAACAAGCAGAAAGTGGGAAACACATACGGTGAAAACATATCCACTCTATTTCTTCCCTTCCCTGGCTGTGTTTAAAGACTCTTTCCTGTTTCTCCACTAACAGTGACACACTTTCACGCGGAGTTTTCCTGTAACAGAGACGCTGCCCCGCTGTGAGCAGTGACGGGATCAGTTAGCCCAGCTCTGATCACATTACCCTCATCAGGGACCCACTCAGCAGTGGCACCCACTGGCTCTGAGGATTCAGTCATAGTCCCAGTGCAAGGGTGTCAATTTTTATGAGTTACCTCTGAGACGGTTTCAGGGAGTATTATATTTGTGCTAGTCCATAAAAATACTGATCTCTATTTGTTATAAATGGTGTTTCTGTGGAGTTCTTACTGAAATACTATTTTAACAATGCCATGATTTAGTACATTTTGAATAAGACAACATAAGGCTCTAGACACACAATTTAAAACTGAAGAAAGTGATGTGCAGTTTGACAAAATCAGACAAAAGTTGAAAGTGCAGCCCCATGGCTGTCTCTGTGCTCCCTCAGACACACAGGACAAGGGAGGCACAGCCCCTTGCAGGGAAGGGGAGAGACACAGCTATTTATAGAACAAAGCTGACTGCAACACTTCAAGTGCTTTTTCCATATCAATACAAATACTGCATATAAACACTTCCATAAAATGATATAATGAAATCTTAATCTGAAGAAATTAAACTTCTTTTAACATACTAAACCCCAAGCTAAAAACAATTCTAAACTTTCTTGTCTGTAAAGTAGATACAGATGTGCTCCAAGCTCTGTCCTGCGACCTGTGGTACCCCAAAGGATGAAAGTGGAAAAATGAAATTATTGCGTCCATAAATTCACAGTGCTGAAGGAAATTTTAACAGCATTAAAACAGCCATCAGCCAAATGAAGACATTATCCAGGATACCACATGTTTGAAAATCTCCTCCAAACATCTATAGACACAGGACATCTGGAGCTTTCTGCTGCACTCACTGGGCTTAAGAGGTGGAGAGCTGTGTTTCTTTCAGATCCCACTTAGTGGGACAGAACTGCTGCTCACTGTTAAAGCCTGTGACAGCTGGAGACACCCTCACCAGATGGACACTGGGTTTCATTCAATGAAAAGTGAAATTGCACCCGGTTACCAAGAGTTGGCAATAACCACCTCCAGAAGTTTGTAGAGGCATGGAGAGAGGTAAAATCCCACCGTGCCATACAGCAAATGCAATGCACTAGACACCTCCCAAAAGCAGGGGACATCTCACCAGGGACAACCGGGTACTGCAAGAAACTCGTAATTCCTTGGAACCCAGGCCACTGACAACAAACACTCACCAACTCAAGCTTCAGCAACCAAGGCTGGCGTTTTTCAACACCCAAAAGAACTTACCTACCTAGAGGGAAAAACAAACCAACCAAACAACCCCCAGCAGCCCCAGGACTTCACAATGAAAGCACAAGTAGGTTACATTTGATTTGCATCATTTGTGGCAATTTTTTGTGAAAACGATGCAATAAGAAAGCAATTACTCTAGAGGAATGGACTGAGACTGGAGCTGCTGTAAGGATCAAACACATAAATCCCAAGCAAAAGGAATCTACTAAGATGTCAGTGTGTCCAGATGAAATAATACCAATCTATGCATTAGGACCATAAATGGGAGACGTATTAGAGATGCTGCTATAAAACCAGACAAATTTAACACAGAGATCTGCCTTCGCATGTATGAAGGTTACTAAATTGAAGTTCTTAGTACAAATTGCATTTATTATATGTGATCCTCTAATACTGTATCTCATGCCTTGTAAAAGATTAGTTCTTTTTTTCTAAAGGGAGACAAATCTCTTATACTTTAGTAGCTACAACATAACTGACAGCTTCTCACAAATAAACTGCCTGTTATAAAGTACATTGATTTAAAAAATGGACTGTTGTTTCTACAGTGAAATTAAAATACCAAAATCAAGTCTGTAGAGAGCAATTATACCAGTACAACTTGTTGAATGCCTACAAAGATCATGATAACCTCAAAGATAATCCCCCAATTTAGCAAATAATACAAGAGATTTGCTTTGGTTTTGTCACTATCAAAACCAGAGCAGTCGAGAACAGAACAGAACCAGACCAGCACAGTTTAATGAATTCCTAAATATCAACACCTCAGAAAAAATTAGGACTAGCAATCAATAGACCTGTCTAGCCATTCTCTGAAAGAAAATGGCAAATTTATTTTTCAAAAAAGTGAAAAATGCATCTCAGAGACCAGCGCAGTGATTTGTAAAATCAATCCAAAAGCACCTCCCCAAACAAACTGTTACACAGACACTGAAAAGCACAGTGAGGGATGAAGAGAAAATAACCTTCCAGACTCACATGTTAAAATCCTCACACATGAAGAGCCCCAAGACACATCACACACACGTGAGGAGCTGAAAGGAACAGATTCAGGCATGACTCCCATGCAGGAGAGTTCAACAGCCTCTTGAAGGTTCCCTAGGGAAAGGGCTGAACTTCGAGTGCAACCAGAGCTTGTGTCAAAATGCTTTTACTCCACTGACATTCTTTGCCTTCCAGTCCTAGCAAAGCTCTCTGCTCAGTGTCCCATGCTGGCCCTCTGGCTGTCTCTCCAGCTCCTGGAAAAATTCCCTGATAGAAGTCCAGACAGTTACCATTTTCTCCCTCTTGAAATGGCTCAAGTCCTTTCTGTATTATGTTGCCAACTCCACAATGAGCCTGAGACAAGTACCTAACACACAAAGCTTTCTGCCTCCTTGTTGCTTGCCCACCTCTAACCCTAATGAGCAGGACTCATCCGACAGACACAGCTGACAGAACAGGGCAAGTTCTCCCCACTGCCACTCACTGTGCTGTTTCCTACCTCTCTCGCTTGTTCCAAGGGACTGGGCAGCCCACCTGGACAGAGATTGCTTTTCCCCATGTTCTGCACACAGCCTGCACAACAGCCCTTTCAGAAAACAGAATTAAACCTAACAGTGAACACACGCATCTTGGAACACTTCCCATATTCACATAGCAGAGTGCAGAATTGTCTGCCAAGATCCCAGGCACAGAACACCCACCTCTCTCTGTGCCCCTTAAGCCAGAGAAGCCATGAAATGCAGTGCCCAGAGAGCACCAAGCTCGGCCAGGCTCCCCTTACCTGGGATCCTGGCACTCACACACTGGAGCTGGATCTCGGTTGCTCAGGGGTAAATAATTAAAGAACTCTCGGAGGTTCAGCAGAGCATCGATGTCATTCTCAAAGGCTCTGTGTGCAACTCCTGCACAGACACAGTGAAGCAGGTATAGAAATAATTGTGCAAGCTTTCCTTTCCAACTATATACCAATAAAGATAGAAAGAAGCAACAGCAAGAATCTTTAAACTTGAGCTATTAACCATCAGGAACCTCAGGCCATCAAATCTGACCAGCTAAAAATACCTAGAAAATGTGTGCTGTATCAGACTTCCTCCAGAACAGGTCTGGATTGTTGACCTCATATTTAAAATAATGTGAAGTGGTTTATCAGCTGCCACAGCCCTAAGCTGGACCCCAGCCTTGTGGAACTCTGTTCAGGTTACTGTGCTGCACCCAGTTGTTGGACTACAAGTGCTTTTTATAAGGGCTGGATCTGAGCAGCATCTGTGTGTGTGGTTTTGGTTCATCATCAGCTCCGTTCACACAGAATTTGAGATCCCACAGTCATTTGAGTCTTGAGAAGATTCATGAAGTTTTCCCAGAGGAGAAAAAAGGGAAAAAGTAGTGCTTAATCTCACACTGCCACTTGGTTTATAGTTAAGCAGTTCAATCAATCACATTAGTGAGCAAACAAGCGACTGTTGGGACTCTTTCAACCCATGCAAATGTCTGGACAACAAATAAAAAAACCCCACCCCAGGCTGACTTTACTAAGCCTTGCCCCCTGACAGTCTTCCCATTTCTAGCATCTTTTGGGGGTTTGCTCCTTTTTCTTCCAAATCCCAGAACTCTCCCACATTCCCACTTTCCCTCCTTTGAGTTCCGTTACTAAACAGGAGGTGCAGGAGAGCATATGCAGAGTCAGATCCCGTGCTTAGGCAGAGCTTTGTCCCTTAGACTCACCCGCACTGGCCAACGGGCTGTTTAGCCAGAACTACTCTCATTTACTTTGAGCACAATCAGCACGGTCAGTAAAGCCCCCAGCTCTCACCAGACACTGCAGTGTGTGTCTTTGCACCCCCGAGCTGCTCCTGGGTGACATCTTCATTGGTGACAGACTTCACCACGTCAGGCCCAGTGATGAACAGGTAGGATGTGTCCTGGGGGAAGGGGAAAAGCAGAAACAGTGAACACCAGAGCCAAGCTGCAAAAGCACCTAAGGGAGAGCCATAGCCTCTAGAGACTTTCCCCAAAATAAGAACGGGGAGAAATTTCTTAAAAAGACTGCATTGCATTAAAAATCTACTGAAAATGCAATTGTCCACAAGTTATTTGGGAAAGTTTTTCTCAACTTTTCATGCAAAATAAAAATCCAAAGCAGGAGATCATCTCAGAAAATACCCATTCCCATGTGGTCACTTAGTGTATGATCAATGTCACCAGCAGCAGCTCAGGACACACCCTTACCTTCACCATGAATGTGAAATCAGTTAAGGCAGGAGAATACACGGCTCCACCAGCACAAGGACCCATGATGAGGGAGATTTGGGGAACAACCCCAGAACACAAAACATTTCTCTGAAATAGGAAAAAACCAAAAAAATCTGGTTTTACCAAAGAAGTGCATCTTTAAATCTGTGCCCAGATTCTGCAAGAATTCACCATCACAAACAGGACTGTTTTATCTACTGGCAGACAAATATCTGGAGAGAATGTCTTGATGCAAATGTAACCAAAATGAGTTTGTTATTTCTGTTTTCCTCCTTTCTGTTCCTGTACAGTTGATTCCCTGTACCATGCAATGACTGCAAAGGAGATAACGTGAGCCACCTCAACAGATGCTGCAGGGGCAAAAACTGCACTGAGCCTGGAGGGGGAAGGGGTGGATGTCCCTGACATTTCAATGTGTAGGTACACTGTGCTCAGAGGTAGAAGTAAGCTTTACTGACCAGCTGGGAGAGGGATTCTCTTAAAATCAGGCTTCTGCACTGGCTTGAGTTTTACACAAAGGTGAATGGCTGCTATCCAACACGGATGGCATGTTGTCCAAAAAACCACTGCTTGGTGCTCAACTGGGTCACAATGACTTCTGTAACTGTTCCTCCCAGACAGCACCACCCCAAAACCTGCCAGCATCTGGCTGACTTGACATCCCACCTGCTTTCCTACTGAAATGACAGTGTTCTGTGCATGCACTTTGATGCATACATACAAAATAATGCCATTTCTGTGAAAAAATGAGCAGCAGTGTGCCTAGGGGAAAAATTCTTGCATTAAGCACAAAAATCCTCTAGTAACATAAAACTTTCACCAGTGCAATCAACACTGGACACCCCAACTGTCGGTGATTGAAACATGGACTTTGCCGGGTCCGATGAGGACTGTCCAGCCCTCGTGTCCTCCGTGGCTCACCTACAGCTCCAGTCCCTGATGCAGGGCACCATTCGTAGCGACTGGGACACGGCCCCAGACCGGCAGGGAATCTGAATCGTTTATTCAAAGAAACGAGCTGGTTTTATACACTGCTTCAAGGCACAGCATTTCCTTACATGGCAATACTCACTACCTGACCTATCCCATGCTGCCACATCAGCAACACTTCCTGAATGTCCTTCTGTGGGGTGATCACGCGCTGCTCACCCGTCTCTCAGCTTCCGGCAGCTCCTCTCTGTAGGGCTCTGCCGTGTGACACCTCCTCCCCCCAGGGTCCAGCGGAGACAAGCCTCTCTGTGCTGCCATGTGCTCCTCTGTGCCTCCATGTGCTCCTTTGTCCCACAGCCTGTAACTCAACTCCATCCCATCTCTTCCCACACCCAACCAGTAAGGTTAACACTGACCTGCACACTTCTTTGAACAGCAACCTCTCTGGCTTGCATGCCTTCTTTCCCCCCTGCCCCAAAACTCTATTTTATTTTCCCCCCTAACGCCCATCTTGACAGAACAGGCACTTTACTGCTTCTGATCTGAGCTTTTCAAGTTTCCTTTCAGTGCGCAGTGCTTAATTTACTTTAAGTCCCTCTTTCTGCAGAGAAAATCCTTCACCTTTTACCAACCCTATTGAAAATAACTGCTGCATGAAATTGATAACTTATCTGTATTTTAGAAGAGACACAGGGAAGCTGACAGTGCATCACAACCAAAAAAACCACTGAACTATGGTGTGCCCACCTGTCTCAAACTGATAAATGCTCAGAGAAATAACATCCCAACACAGACAACTGAAAATTTTGGTGTAAACCAGGAAGTTAAGTAGTTGCTTGGGGTTTTCTTCCAATTAAGCAAATTGCCTGTTCTTTCATTCTCACTACACATTGGATCACAGAGCCTTACAGAGCTCAGCATCACCCTTTGTTAAAACATGGGTATATTTGCCCAAAGCCAAGAAAAGAACCAAGGTCTGAGTTTCACACACTGCTTCATCCATTGGCTGAAACAAGCGATAACCTTAACATTTTACTTACAAACACCCACTTGCGTGTTTTGCCCACCTTTGTGGATGCCAAGCTCCCTGTCCATCCAGCAGCCTACTCACCAAAAATATGTCTGCATAGCCTGCCAAGGACTCCACTCCCTCCTGGATACGGGCTCCTCCAGAGTCATTCAGCCCAATCACGGGTGCTCCAACCATGGCAGCTTGATCCATGATCTAGTGATGAACACAAACTCCTCAGTGTTGACCCAGCTAAGCTAAACCCCGAAATGTACATCCCCTAAAAAAGGTATCTGCCTTCCCAGCCGTGCAATCTCCACACTCAGCACTGGGTTTGGATAATGCAGTGAGAGTGACACAGCAACAGGAGAGGGACAATTTCTCCCTGTTCATAAGGGGCCTCAACTGCACCTCAAACATCCCCTCAGGTACATCTCATCTGCTCCTCAAAGCTTGTTGCAGTGGTGGCTGTGGAATCTCTCTAAGCTGTATATTCTAATGCTTGATTACCCTTCTTAGAATTTCTTTGGGAAGACTAAATTAAATCTTTCCTCCAGAAATTTAAACATTACATTTCTCTCGATACACAGCAGTGAGAGAGAGCAATTAGCTATTCCTGGTCTTTACCTTTGTGAACATTCAAATACCTAAAATCTCCCTTCAGTCTTCATATTTCTCTTCATGTTTCTAGGCTAAGCACCATCAATTCGGTCCCACATCCTGTTTTCTAGGGCTCTGATCATTTTAGTTACTTGCCTCAAGATCATACACAATACTACAACAGAGGCTTTAGTAGGAGGAGTGAATTCCATACATTCCTTGCACAAAATATTCCTGATTATTGAATTCCAGTAAAATGTTTGCCATTTTCATAACACTACAGCACTGGCACATTATATTAAGATCTGTTTTAACATCAAGATCTGCTTTAGCTTCTAAGTAATTTTTTGTAAAACATCAGTTAATCCCATTTTGAATTTTGAAGTTGCTACTCCCTGCCCTTTCAATCATTGTTATAAAATTGTTTCAGACAATCTTTAACTTGCTAAGTGTTTTACAGTTCCAGTCCCATCTTTCAGAGTGCTTGTAGCATCAACCTTGAATTTTTTATTGCCTAGAAACACAGAAACCACACTTGGTGCCACTCAAGTCAGTGGTATCTCAGGAGACCCAAAACTCCAGCTCAACAGGAGCTGGTGGAACTACCTCCGTACAGTCTAGAATTCACTGACACGTTCTGCTGTTTTCCAGGGACTTATATATGGACTTTCTTTCCCAAGGCTTTTCCAAGTTCTTCCTAAAACACACATCAATGACTGAGCCCCAAAGAAACTGATGCCCCCAGAGCCTTCCAACTTTGGAGCCCACCAAGAACAGCACCAACCAGGAAGGAGCCACATTTTTTTCTAGTTCTGTGATCAGCACAGAACTGATCTTTCTGCTGCTTTAGAAAGAAGAGATCAAAGAAAACCCACCAGAAAGCATCTCATCATTCCAGTGGCATTCCATCCCTCCCCAGTACAGACACCATAAAGCTTCAGTGTGAAAAAGTAATTCAAGTCCTTCCCAATATCAAGACCTGGTAAAACCAAGTATTTGTCATCTAGCCCAAAGTCTTCTGTTGGCTAGTTTTACACTCACTCCTCAGGAGCCTATGCCAAAGAGTAGTTATTTCCACAGCATAAAAGGCCTTGTGCACCAAAATCTTGTTTCTGACTCCACGGCAAGAAAATTCAGGAAGATTTCCCAGCTCACACCACTCAACACTCATGCATGAAAGAGTTCTGTCTCCCCAGTCCTGCGATTCAAAAACTCTTCCAGCAAGACAAGCAGACAAACAGGAATAAATAGCCACAAGTGTCTGATAAGAGAAACTTTCAGGATCAAGGTGACCTTCAAGCTGTAAAACTGTTTATCTTCAGGTTGTTTACTTGTTACATTTGCTTTTTTAAAATATTAAACACTTTTACAGCACACTGTTCAGAAGAAAAAGTGTCTCCGAATTCATTCCTCATTTCTCCAGTGGACAATGAGTAGTTAATTTATATTTGTGCTTGGCAAGTCTCTTATCCTTTGTAGTAGAACAGAAAACATAACTTAATGTAACAAAGGGTGTATTAGCTGGAAAAGCTCTCTCACACTCAAAAGGTTTCCAGAGGCACCTCTCTCAGGCATGGCACATGCTATAGTCCACTAAAGTCAGTCACCAAACATTTTCCCCAAAGTCATTATCATAACAAACTGAAAAAAGGATGCTGGCAATTTTTTTGGTTTTCTCCTGTGCCATATTACCTTGCAGATCTTCTGGGCATGAGCTCCAGATAAACTGCCTCCAAATACAGTAAAATCCTGAAAGTAAAGAAAATCTGCAGATTAGGGAAAGAATAATTTCAGTAAAATGTTGTCAATTATTACCAGTAAATAATATAATCCTACAGTCCTCTATATTTAGTATGCTGCTTCAAAACAACTGACTCCCTCAGTGCAGCCTGCAGATCATCCCAGCTTAATCCAAGCCTCCTTTGCAAGGAAGAAATACAGACCTTGACACATGTCACCATTCTAGACTCATGAGTTATGTCCGAGAGTTATTGTTCTTCCAGGGGTGCTGCAGGGACTGTGTCAGCCAGAAGGCCTAAGCAGAAAGATCTCTTAACACGCAACATGAAGCCCTGGGACTGATCCAGAAGAAAAAGGGAATATTGACAGCTACTGGCACAAACAGAGCCCAGAGCCAACTCCTGCGGAGTTTCCCTGCTGCATTCCCACCGAGTCTTACTCCCAAGGAAGCCCCAAAAACTGTGTGGACAGAGACAGCATGGCTGTGAGTAACAGTTAAACTGAAAAGGTTCGGCACCTCAGGAGGCAGCTCAATTTGGAGGGAAAAAGGTCTTTAAATATAAAAAGGGAGGGGTGTACCATGAAGGGGCACTCTTAAATTCTACTAATACAAAAAATGCCCACTACTTGTGTTCTAAAGTGAAGGTTTGTGTTTGGCTCCTCTCTTATGTTCAGGCCCATGTAACAGTGTCTCACCTTGGAAGGAGTACACATCCAAGACAAAAAAAGGCAGAGTGTACGCCTTGCTCCAAGGTACCACAGCAACAGCCACTCTGGCCATGAGAGCAGATGGAACAAAGGCGACTTTGTGGCCCAGAACAGAGCAGCACTTACTAATGGCCTGAAAGAAAGTCTTTCTTTCACAGTGTTAAGAGTAACCAAGATAAGTCTCTCCCTAAGATGCACCCTCTAAAAGCTTTTTTGCTTCTTCTTGTCTGAGGGTGCCCTGCTTCCTCCCACAGGTACATTGCTACATGTTGTGTGAACTACTGTGAACTTATTTCAAAGGATAAGTTCACACTATTTAAAAACAAGTGAAACTATACCTGACTGAAAACATAAGCTAGTCTCCCATTAATCCGTCCACGGCCAGTCACCACACTGTCACCAGGATACTGCATTAAAAACAGATAAATTAATTGAAAATAATAGATAGAAAAATCAAATCAACAATGATGTCCACTAAAATTTCCACAAACTCCTACTAAGACAAAGCAAAGACTGATTTCCTGGGAGGTCTCATCTTCCATGTTTGCAGTGGGAGCACCACAAAGATTTTCCCCAGCCCTGAAAAGGAAAACCAGAGGTTATATCACATATTCATTATGTATTAGAGTAAAGATCAGTGAACTTAGCAATTTCCCTTCAAATTCAGCACATCTGGAGTTAAGGCAAATCATGCCCTCAGAGATAGGATGTACCTTTTATCAGGACTAACTGATGTTTTTGAAAGAATGGACAGAGTGCACAAACCTCTGAGGTGTTGATACAGGATAAAAAACAACCCTGGACAGGTCAAAAAATATATACAGTCACCTCAAATGCTTGAACTTGACCTCTCCCATTTTTCACCCTGTAAATAAGGGAAGAAAGAACCGGACAAGGAAATGGAGCTTGTGAGCCTTAATATGTGCTTAATCTATATTGTACCACTTTCTAGAAAAGAAAATATATAGAAGTCTTTCAACACAACAGCAGAAAAGGAACTTTACTAGGCTGTCAGAAAAAGGAATTTCAGGCATTGAAGTGCTTTTTGTTGTTTGGTATTAAAAACGAAAAAAAGGAAAGAAAAAAGGGAAGTGTGTGGTGCAGGGCCCACTCTAAGGGCAATTTATGTGCAGGTGGTCTGTTGTCAGGAAGGTCACACCTGTCCGGGGCCTCTTCTCAGGCTGCACACACAGCACTGCTTCCAGCCCCTGGCACACAGAACAGCAGCACATACCTGTACTTCAGCCATTGCCACATGCAGGTGACTCCCAAAAGCCCCAGCAGCCCACAGAGAGGCCTGGATGCGAGCACAAGTCCCACCCTACCCTCAGAAAGTTCCAGGGACTCTTGAGAAATTCAACGCTAAACTAATATTCCAGCTCAGTGGCCACAGTCAAGTCATCTTTTGTGAAACTGTGCTCTGTAAACACAATCTGCAGCTCACTGAAGGGTGAATTCTGAAGCCCAAGGGAAAAAATTAACCCTCTTGTCACACTCAGGACTCTGCTGCTCCTCCTATTTTCAGAAACAGCAATTTGTTATCCATGGTGTGGGATGCAGCATGGAGTAACTCGATGAGAGGCAACACGGCAGTTATTTGAGTTTGCTGGGGAACAGAGTAAAAAATTAGAGGAAAAAAGATGATTGCTCTGCTATTCCCTGAGAGGGGAGGAAGTCTAACACAACCTCCTTCGCAGCACCAAGTGTCATCAGCCTCCTGTCTGACACAACAAACAAATCCTTCACCTCTGCTGTTCCCAGCACCCTTTCTGGAACCCTGCTGTCCCCTCCCTCATCCATAGGCTGCAGTCCTACAACCTGAAAGACTGAAACCCAATGAACTGGCTTTAAGAACTGCACACACAGAGCAACTCCTCACCCTACACCACAACCCACAGCAAACAGCCTTTGGCTACAGGAAGATTCACAGTGAACAGGAACATCTGCACCAGCCACTGACATCCCAGCACCTCACTGGTCCCTTCTACCAAACCACAATAGAACACTTTTCCCAGGTAGCTCATTATCAGGCATCAACATTATGGGTGAGAGACTTTGGGGAACCATGGATTTTCCCTGTGTGTGTGGAATTCCCTGTAACATGCTGGTTTAGGGTACATGGCCACGTATCCAGAAAGAGCCTTAGCAAGCACAGTGCAATTGGCTAACAGAGCTGTACAAATGCTGGGACTTCCAAATATATCCAGATCAGACTGTAAGGCCCTAAAGGATTTTATGACTGTAGTTGGGCAGGCATAAATATGGATCCGAGTTATTTCATCCAATAACTCTAACCTGACCTGTAGGGAGGCGGAAGTATCTACCCTGATTTGTTCCTCATACCTGATCTGATTGACAAAGCTGCACCAGCAAAGCTCTGCAGCCTCCTCTACTGTTTAAAATGCAAATCTAAGATAATTCCCAGGAAGGTATTTGAACCAAACAGGTGACCTTATAAAAAAAGGTATCAAGTTCAGACAACAGAAAACTCTGTAAGTTGTTATATGGAAACTGAGAGTACTTAGAGCAAATTTACAAAACAAAATTATACATAAAGAGGAAACAAATAGAAGAAATTATATGTGAATGGAAGAGCCCATTTTCAACCAGTGGGCTGGCTGCACAGCAGAGGACACTGAAACAAGAGTTATAGGAAATAAAACTACCTTATTCTTACTAGAGTCCATCCCAAAGTCAGTACATCTGTGTTCCACAAACATATCATATTCATCAAAACTGTCAGGGTCCAACAGCAGCAGAATTCGTTCCCTTGCTGTCAGCTTTCCCTGAAACAGAGCAAGCAACAATTAACAAAGCCATCAGGTGGTTCTGGCTGTTTGCTGACCCCCAGCAGACACAGTTTAATCAAACAAAACCTCATTTGATCTGCTACACTGGGTCCATTAAGCAATTGCAGGCCCCCAAAGCTGGAAATAGCCTATGCAGTGATTATCCTCCTCAAAAACGAACATAATGCAAGCCAGACTCTGAAAAGAAGGCTGACTGTTGGAGCAGCACTACCACAGGAGAAAGGAAACAATCTCACACTTTTCAACAGGATATAAATACATCACAGCTATTTTTGCCTACACATTTAAATGCTATGAAGGCCTTTGTTCTATTCTTAACCAGGGAACCCTTCCACAGCTAAACCAGTCCTCCCCAACAGCTCAGGGTTCAATTCATCGCAGTCAATATTTGACTGCAGTAAATAAGAGGGAAGAGGAAGTGTGACAGCCTGCAGGCATCTTCTGACAAAATCCTTCTGTTTTTTTTCCTGCTGGACACTGGTATGGGCAAGAGAAGGGTAAAGGGCCAAGCACACCATCAACGGACCAGATATGCATGTCCCTTGCTCAGTGCTATGCAGTAATAAATGACTGCCAAGTTCTTTATATCTTAACCTACCAAAAAAGCTGTTATTTCCAACCCAGGTAAGCATCTGTCTGCAAAGGGCAGGGCACCTGGGTTGTCTCCTTTAGGGGATGATGTGACCCTGCAGCAACATGACATTAGAAAACAGCTCAGCTTCTCTACAAAACATCTGACCAGTAGGCCAAAAAGCTCATGAAAAGCAGCAAGTGCAGGAAAGCCTAAGGTAAGCCACAGTTTTAGTTTATATAAAATGTAAGCTGTTCGAGGCCCTAGACATGCAGAAGTGCTTGTATATTGGTGTGTCAGTGTCCTGAATGTAACCCAGCAAAACTAAACAGTCTTCAGGTGTTTAACTGGGGAGGGACACTGCTGACGGGCGGACTGATCACTGAGGGAGCCTTCACGGGAACCGCCACTCCCACCTCCTTGATGCCTACAAGCCACCGTGGTACCACCAGGGCCTTGCACCACACTGAAAAGGTGTCCCAGCAAGAAGCAATAAACAGAAACAGGAGACCTCTGCTGTCACCCCCATCAGCACTGCCTACATGCTGAACAATAAAGGCAGGAGACTAAAAACCCACCTGTTGTCATCCCTCCCACCTGTCTTTTCCTCTGCCTTATTTCTACTCTTCTAACTTTTTGCTCTCGGAGATCAGCTTAAATTTGCAACAGCGGTGTAGAGATGAAGCTGTGCTCTGAAGTGTTAAGCAACCTAGAACTAACTTACCATCACAGTGACAAGCAGAAACTGCAACTTCTGTCTACGCTACCTCTGATACATATTACAGACAACCTCGGTGACCACTCTGAGGTAAAGGAATTAGTAAAGCAATTGTTCTTTTTCTACCCAGAATAACAGGCAATGCAGTCCTTAGCGCTGCTTGAGCAAAGCTTCCCGCAAAGGGGCGTCTGCAGCTGCCACGCGAAGCCGCGAGTCCCCAGCGCGGAGCTCCGCCGTGCCTGGCCTGCCCTCCCCGGCGAGCGTGCGCCCGGCGGCAGCGAGACGGGGCTTTGTCCCCGCCGTCCGCCTGTGCTGGGCTCACCCGCTTGTGCTGGGCGTCGATGCGGGCCTGGCCGCCGCCGAGCAGCGCAGCGCGGCGCTTCTCCTCGATGCGCTGGGGCACGGGGGGCGGGCGGGCCCCCGAGGCGGCGCGGCCCCGG
>VZTE01002465.1:213477-223490 GCA_013397775.1 Eulacestoma nigropectus
GCAGCACCCGCACGGCCGCCATCTCCCGGCACTGCGGTAGCGGCGCCTGCGCGCCCGCCCCGCCCCGGCCCGAGCCCGAGCCCGGCCCCGCTCCGCTCCGCCGCCCGAGTGTCCCGACTATGGCAGGGCGGTGCGGGGCACACGGCTCCGGGAGGCCCGGGCAGGGCCGCTGCCAGCCCCGGGCCAGGCGCAGGCCGCTGCCTGAGCCCAGCCCTCCGTGGCTGGGCTGTTCATCGCTGTTGTCTGTGCGCAGAGACCAGCGGGAAAATGCATCAACTTTTCCCCCTTTCCTGCATGGTGGTGAGATTTGTGGCGCTTCAGAAGTGGGGAAGGCAAGCAGAGGTGTCAGCTCGCAAGATTAGCTGTCCTCTCATTGTTCCAAGTGCCAGAAAGTATTTGTTAGGAAAACAGTCCTTGTGACACACCGGCACCGATTCCCTGCCGCCTCCTATGAAGAGGCCCTCTGTCACAGCACGCTTTCGGACGGATGAGGCAAATCGAGACCCCGTAAGAAGGGAGCGGGTCAGGATGTGTGGGGAATACGCAGCGCACACAGCGAGTGCCCGAGCTGCAGTGTATCCGCAATCCAGAGATCTGATGTCATCGGCTCCCAGGCAGTTCTCCAGTGTGCAGGCGCAGCCATCTGTGCAGCAGCTCATTTGTTACCCCTGTAGGCCACCTCCGACACTGACCACCAACAAACCACCGGCCAGTTCCAACTAGGGCGAGGTGAATATTGCCGTACGTGTCCACATACCACACAGGAAATGCATGAGCATGGCCCTGTAGATACCGCAAATCTGAGGAATCTCCAAGAATGGAAATTCTTGGATTACATAGTATATACAAGCTGTTGTACAATAATTCATTTTGAAAGGGCTCTCAGGCTCCAGTCCAGCTTCCTACTCAGGACAGACTCAGCACTGAATTCATACCAGTTTTCTTAGGGCTTTTGTAAGTTGGATCTTGAAAGTCTGCAAGGTCAGAGGCTGGCACACCTTTCTCAGACCAGGTTCCAGTGCCTGACTGGCTCCATGGGGAACTGATTCCCCTCCCACCCGTTCTATTCAGTAGCAACCTGCCCTATTTCAGCTTAGGACAGCTGCCTCTTGTCCTCTGACTGTGCCTTTCAGTCAAGAGGGGTTAGTGAGGTGTCAGCCACAGGCTCTCCAGTACCAGAAAGCAACTGCTAGGGGTGTCCCCAGTGTCCTCTCCAGGCTAACAAAGACAAAGCCCAGTGCCCCGCCTCTCCTCCTGGAGAAAGCGCTCCAGCCCTTCACCATCATGCTGCCCCTCCTCACCATGATGTGCCAGCCTGGACACAGCTGTATAGCAAGAGATCCTGTCAGAAACCTTGCCCAAGTTAAGACACCTGACATACACTGGTCTCCCTCACCCACAGAACCCCTCACTTTGTCACTGGAAGGCACTGAGGTTGGTCACATGATTTATTCCTGGTTAATGTATGCTGGCTATTCCCAATCACCTTCTCCACGTGACCGCAAAAGGCAGCCAAGAACACTTGTGCCATGGATTTCCTCCCAGACCAAACTGAGGGGGATGACCTTACAGTCCCAGGCTTTTTGTAGATGGGTGTAACCCCAGACTTTCCCCAGCCATCAGGGATCTCCCTGATCTCCATGACCTTCCAAAGATAACAGCGAGCTCACTGCAACACCTGCCAACTCTCTCCACACACTTGGGTCATCCTGTCTGGTCCCCGAGAATGTGTCAAACTTTCTCAGTAGCTGCTGACTCAATCACCCCCCCTACAGGAGCCCTAGAGCCCTGCCTGCAGGCACAAAGGCCTGGGGAGATCTTGGCAGTGAAGACCAGGACAAGAAAGGCGCCAAGTACCTCAGCCCACACACTGCTCAACAGGAGGCTGTTTCAGCCCCCAGCCAGAGTGCCAGCTGCATTCCTGACCTATCTGTGAGATAGCTGCTCCTCTGCAGCAGCCAAACAGGCATTTCACCCTCCCCAGTCAGGAAGTTTCTCCTGGTCACAAAACAGCCCAGGCAAAAATCAGACCAGAGATATTTGAAGCAAAAGCCTCCACTATCCCCCTCAGGTGGGTTCAGCATCACTCAGGCTGCCTGCAATAGCTTCTTCATTAAAAATACACTCAAAGAGCAACTCTGCAACTTCAGAAATTAAAATAACCACTATTAAGAACATGGGTCACATGCAAAAGAGGTTGGGAATCTGCATTCTGGCAACAAGGAGGTTTCAAAAAGCCCCCATCCTGGAAGACAAGGCTGGCATGGCAGGGGGAGCCAGCAGAGGCAAAAGGGCATTCTTTGGATAGTTGAAGTTCTGCCCAATAGAAGAGTAGAGGGGGAGACAGAATTGTCAAGAGTAGCAGGTTATTTGTTAAAAAACAGGGTGAAGAGGCAAAAAAATACTTTTAGGAGCAACTTGCTGGAAGTTTGAAAACTAGTAAATTCTTTTTCAAATACTTGAGGAGAAGGAAGCATGCCAGAGATTCTGGCAATAAGACAAGCCAGGATTAAAGGGATTGTTCAGACTATCCAACAGAAAAAATAATTAGTATTTTTGGTTTGTTTTATCTGAATTCAGAGCAAAGGAACTTGAGAAGATTTCTGGGCTAAAAAGCCTGTTTTTTATTGACTTTTTACTTGGATGTTTACTGCGTACACTGAAGGTCCTGTTTCACCCCAAAGAGTAGAAGACTAAGTTATAGAACAAATCATTAGCATTAACACATCTTCAGGACCAAACTGTTTTCACCTCAGTGTTATAAGATCCTTCAGAGATAAATATAAAGTCTCTTGCTAAAAACTCCTATGGCAGGTGGCTATTGCAATGTCTTTTTTTAAGGCAGGCATTAAGGGACCTAAGAAAACTTTAAACCTGTAAATCCAATATGAATTATGAAGCAAAATGCCAAAAACCCCACCAACCCAACCCACAAAACTCAGTATTAGCAAACACATAAATAAACCGGACATACTGGGGAGCATTTGGCAGAGATTTTGTACAGAGATTCCTGTCATGCACATCTAATGGCTTTATTTAGTGAAGTCAAACATATAAAAAGGAGATCCTGTCCATATAATTGCTTGGATTTCCAGAGGCCTTTGAGAATGTTCCTGATTAGGAGCTCTTGAAACTAAGCTGTCATTAGATTAAAAGTAATTCATCTCACAGAGCTCAGAGACAAATGAAATTCAAGTAGATGTTAAGATGCACTGGGGAAAACCAACCCCAAGAATACACGTCTGTTCACAAAAGGAACATGTTCACAATACCCCTGCAAAAACATCAGCTCCATTTTCAACAGCGGCCAAAGAGTCAAAAGGTCCTGGACACACTAATGGAGGAGGAATCTACCTAAGAATATAAAGAGAAAGGAGCTGCTGCTCTCTCTGTAGGTCCCCAAGACACAAATTGCTAGAAGACAATGCTAGGAAAATATCACTGTATGCTTACAATATTATTACTGTTCCCTACATATTTGTCACTGCCTGCTTTTGGAAGCAGGATACTAGACTCGGCTCTGACAGTCATTCTTACAGTCCAATATTGTTAGAATTGTCAAGCTAGAGGTTGTCACGGGGATGCATCAGAAAGTGAAAATTCTCCAGGCAGTTTCTCAAGAAGCCCCCACAATGCAAATCAATGGAAGAGGAACAAGTATTTTGAGGCCAAATCCAGTTACAAGAGGACTTTAAACCATGAGAAAAGAGTCTCCTGATATTCAATTTTTCCATGTTCAGTCAAATAGTAATTTGGGCCTGGTTTTGGTAAACAGAAGTAAGGAATAAAACCCAGTTCCATCACCAATTTGTATCCCTGTAGGAAACCACCCAAGGCCATCAAAGTCAGTTGATCTGTTTAAGTCAGAGGGGTAACTCAGGTGTGCAAGAGGCACATTCTTGTTGTACGTACAGTAGCATTCTCCCTAAACCCAAATTAAACTGAAGCACATGCGGAGCTGAACCAGTATTTCTGTATTAGCAGTTTGGCTCAGAAT
Organism: Eulacestoma nigropectus; assembly: GCA_013397775.1. NCBI lineage: Eukaryota > Metazoa > Chordata > Aves > Passeriformes > Eulacestoma > Eulacestoma nigropectus. Next base: position 217,475 of record VZTE01002465.1, read on the forward strand.
CAGCTTGACTATTTAGTGCTAATCTCAGATCATCTCTACTTGCTCTGGGCTGTTCCAAAGTGATAGTCCTGTTCTGAAAAAAACCCCGCACTCCTGGAAGCCCACGTTTTGACCAGACTCACAGCCCACATCAGAGATGACCTGGGCACTCACAAAAGGAGCAGATCTCCTCCAAAACTAGATTTATAGATACTAAAGGCAGAAGTGACTGCTGTACAACATGAGATTGTCTTGGTAAGATATTCTATGAATTCTGTATTTTAATCAACTATCAAATACTTGTATTGCATTGTTTAAAAACAAAAGGAGAACTTAACATTCTTTGTTTGATACAGTGAAAAAATCAGTCTGTACTGGTTTCTCAAAAAAGCCTGTCAGAAGACCTCTGAGTGAAGATAAAGTGTTTGTCAGGGGAGTCACTACAAAGGACCTACTGAAAGATGTAGCTGTAGTCTTACAGCTTCAGAACAAGGAAAAGCACCAAGGGGATTAACCATCAGGCACAAGACTTCTCACTACAGGACACCAGAAATGCTCTGGTCAAAAAAGAGCTGCACAGAGGACATATGGATCCAAGAACTCACCTTTAGGAAGTCACAGTAATATTTATTTGCCTGGATTGGGAACAAGGCAGTTAAGGAAACAAGTAAAGCCAGTGTTTTCCAGCAGCTCTTCTGTCCCACTTATAGCTAAGCCCCAAAAGAGAAAGGCCAGAATATCCCTGCTTAAGTAATAACAGTAAAACAAACCACCAAGCTAAAGATTTATTTTTTGAAAGAGGGGCTCCCTGTGTGAGCTTCTGTAGTACTTCCCAACCTCACAGCTCAGTGGGCAGTAGGGAATAGCATGATGCTCCTGGAAGCAAAATTCAACAGCCAGCTCAATTATGCCAATTCATTTATGCAAATGCTGAACTTGCTCACATGCCCCTCCCAAACCTGAGCTGGCAAACAGGTGTAAGAGCTACAACAGGAGTAGAGTGGTACTTCAGCTGGACTGACAGAGGGCACGGGATTCTCCTGGCACATCGAAACCAACAAGAACCCCCAGCCTAAACAAGCAACAGCTGTCTTTGGATTTACAGTACTATATCCAGAGAAGAACTTTAATTTCTTTGTTTAGCAACATCAGAAGAACATTAACAGCTTCAGTGAGGAGTTGGACTGCTGTGAGCTCTATCAATGCCCTCCTTCTTCTATGCTTCTAACATGCATATTGGGAATCTGTATTGTGACACTTTTGAAAGGTAAGCTAAACAGATTTTTTTACATTAGCCACAATATAAAGTTCACTCACACGGTTCATGTAAGTACAACTATAAGGCGAAAATAACTGAAAAAGAGGGATTTGATCTCACCTGGCAGAACTGCAGAGTGGCACAGATGTACCTCATGACTTCTGCTTATACAATTTAATAACAACAGGAGGAATTTGATTACCAGAGATCTGACGTGAAATGCAAAATGCATGTATTTGATGCTGACTCAAATAGAACAATTATTAGGCCAGACATGCTCACACAGCTGGAGAAAAGCTATTGCAGCTACACCCACTACCCTGGTTCAAATTGGGGAAGGGCTAGGAGGACTGAAAGAGAAAGCTGTGCTGAACAATAAATGCTGGAGGAGATGTCCTACAAATTCATCCTTTGAAAATTCCCTTCAAATATATCACCCAAATGAAGTAAACGAATTGTGGGTCACTGGCTTGTAGAGAACAATAAGCAAACCCCGTAACAATAGTGACGTAGTGGGTGGGGTTTGTACTGAGATCAAAAGGACCTTAAAATTGTTGGGGAATATTCCTTCTCAGGTCCTTAAGAATCCAAACCACAAATAGATTCCTGTTTATTTTCTGGGTGTTTCTGAAAGTGGTAGATAGGTAAAAAACACCAAAGAACACCAAACAAACAAAACCCTACACACAGTTACAAAGAACTGGTGGGTCTAACAGGCACTGCTGTAAAACTGTACAGCACTGAATATTCCAGTGTTCAACAACAGATAAGAAATGTTCTGGCTTAGAACAAGGAATTCCTTCTACCAGTAAAGACACAAATTCTACTGAACTATTCCAGGTCTCAAGGTTGATAATGCAGATGCCTTTTTTTTTGTTGTTCCCTCCAAAAAAAAGCTGCTCGCAAAAAACAGACCCAAGTTAAAAAGCAGAAATTGGCTTCATCGTATGTGGAGGTGAACTTGAATGAAAGAGCCATTGCAACCTCTCCTATAATCCATAAAAACAGGGTGTCCCTGGTGTTGTGGGTGCGAACCTCTCAAATCAAAACCAGCAATTCTCAGACAGGGATGTTGATAAGAGATTAGTAAAAAACTGGAATATGTTTCTAAAAAGCATGGCCACTCTGGAATAACATAAAAGAATACTTTTGAACACAGAGCAGAAAAATTGTTATAGTGGTGAAGTCTATGGTTTGTTCATGAATATAAAAGGGAGGCAAAACCAATGGACTGGGGGTACCAGTATGCTCTGCTTTATCAAGATTCCAAAGGCGTGTCATGGTTGGACACCCCCTGGAATATTTGGGACTTACAAAACTAAAAGGACAATCCTATGAGACAAATTCAAGGTGAATTAAAAATTAAAAAGGCACAAACAAGTGAATTGACGCAGCTTGTACTGCAGGAGAGGTCTCTGCAGCTCTGTCTCATTGGGATAGTAGAAGGTAGCCACGGATCACTTAACAAAGGGCCACAGGCTTTGTGGAGTCATGATAGCCATCCCGAGCTCCTCTCACTGCTTTCTGGCAAAAGTCAGTCTGCATCGTTCTTAGAAGCTGTGGGGGGATGATGCTTCTTGTTCATTTCTTCTGCAGTTACTGTGATTACCTTTTTGTTGGTGTTTGATTTGTTTTGTTAATTCATTAATAACATCAGCCCAGAAAACACTGTGTTGTTGGAACTGTTACAATCCCTCTGGTCTTACTCTGCCTCTCTTCATGATACTCAAAATGCAGTGACACAGAAGGAAACCTACATCAAGTCAAACAAGCAAGCAATTAGAAACTATCTTGCCATTGGCAGCCGGCTGAGGGAAGAAACAAACCCCGTAACAAAACAACAAAATCCTACCATTTTATTCACATCCAAGCTTTCAGAGGCAGTGTATGTGCTGACTTGTATTTTTTTCTCTACTCAGTTGATAACTTTCCCTTAAAGATGCAGTGCTGTAGGAATCAGACTTTAGGATGCACCACTTCCACAGCAGAAGGAACTTAACACAGGGAGCTACTTGAACACCTTATATTCTTTATTATACATTTACAAAGAACTATTCACTGAGACCTAAATGTTTATTCTGTTAAGTGCTGTAGGGAAGAATCAAAAACTATCACCCAATGACCTGGGCCATTAACACCTGTATCTGTGTTTGGCAGAGTTAACAGGTAGTATTCTAACCTAATCTGAACAAGGAGTCTAGTTTTTCCCAAACACAGCCACTGGATTGATAGGAACTGGAAAATGAAATAGCATTCCTATTCCACCCTTATTTTCCTATGAAACAACAAGGGGATGTACTCAATGGTTTATTGAGTGTTTCAGTGCTTGTTCAAAGTTAAGCACCTACCATTAGCTGGGGAGGGAGACAAACAGGGAGAACACTGGTCCCACAAGGCTCTGAGCATGAGGGAGTAGCAAAGGTGGCTGCTGCAGGGGGAAAGGTGAGCCAGGGAGATAAGAGCAAGGTAGGCCAGGCAGTGGTATCAACTACAATAAAGAGTCCCACGGTACCTGAGTGAGGAGAGCAGAGCAGGGCCAGCAGCAGCAGGAAGGGTGAGCCCCTGACCAGTAGCCATTTGCAAGGAGCAGGTCCAAGGGCAAAGCAGGCAGCCAGCAAAGCAGACACAGTCAGGGATCAGGAAAAGGCCAGCTCTCATGCTTGAAGAAGCTCCTAAAGCACAGCAGAGAAGGCTCAGGTGGAACTTCTCCCCTCTTGGCTGTTTCTCAGACACCTGATGGGGGTCACACAGGTGCAGCACAGCAGGGCTGAGCCAAGCCCTGGGCAGGGAGGCTGCAGAGCTGGGGGGGCTCACAGTTACTGTCACCACTCCATTTGTCCCAGTGATCACAAACAGCTGAGGCCCTAACCCACCCTCTTGAGGCAGCAGGACTCATCCTGCAGGATAGTGATGCTGACAGATTGGAAGAAATGATCAACAGAGGCAAGAAAAATTGTATCTGCTGCTGTTAGAAATGAACTCAAGGGTCTGGCTAGAAAAAAAGTGAAATTTAGCAGATTAGCCAGCAATAGTGGGGGAAAGAAAAGCACTATGGCCTTCCCCTGGTCTAAAAGGTATGACCTAGTCAGTCTTGCTACTCTTGCAGTTTCATATTCTATTATTACCATAATTTTCAAGAGTAATAATTTCTTGTAGTTCTAGAGAGTTTATACATCTGTCTTGCCAGGATTGCAATTGTTCTTAGGTGGAATCCAGAGCTACTCATTTAGCTCCATCAGTGAGTGCCAGAAGAGTGCAGGTTAATGCTGTGGATGAGGATATTGAGTTTGGCCCTGGAACCCTACTGCTGTCAACTGCTGAATTGCAGCCTGTGCACGATACCTCAAAGGAGTGTATCCCAGAAATTAGACAAGACTGGTAGAACTCTGGGTGTTGGATGTCAAATAAATGCCTTGCCTAAGAGCCAGAGCAGAGTGAGAGGGAGCTGGGAGGGGCTGAGAGTGTTCAGGACACTGTGTGTTCAGAGTTTGGCAGAGGATGTGATACAGGGAGGTGTGTATGAGCGGACTTGGTGGGAATTTGCTTGGATGTTATTTCAGTCTGTTGGCTTGGTTCAGCACAGATGATGTTCCTGGCTGTAAGCTGAAGAAGGAATCGGGCATTTTACAAGCAAGTAACAGCAGGCTGAGGGTGAGAATGAAGATGCTGTGCCTTGGAGTGAAGTCAGGTTGGGGATTCAATGTGTGCAAGGAGTTACAGTCCAGAGATGGCTAGGGAGTGTTTGCTGGGAGGCAGAAGGGCATTGTAGATCTGCATGGGAACATGGAGACGCACCCACACGGGCTGTACCTGGGCTGTGTAGGAACACTGCCAGGTGGGGAATGAGCTGCTTGATGAGGAACACAAGTGCTAAATGAGTATTTGGAGTGAAGACCCAATTCTTCCTGTATTTTGTGTGTACACTCATTTTGTGTTGGCTGGAAAGCTGGGGGGATTTATGAAGTGAACAAGGAACTAAAAGGTACAGGTGGAACTCCTTGATTAGTTTCACATGGGCAACTCTAAGTGAACACAGAGGGCCAAGTGGGATAAAGGAGAAGCTCTGTCAGGCAGTTCCCCAAAAGGCCAAACACAGAAGCAGGGAGAGGGCTGCCCAATGGTGCTGGCAGTGTTGCAACACAGGATCTGGAGGTCTGTGGAATGGCCTTGGTGCTTACATATAAAGTAAAACAAGTTCCCTCCAAGAAAGTCCCGCCTATGCCTATATCTTGGTCATACCTGCCCTCAGCCTGTGCATCCACTGCTGTGCTATACGTGGGGTCTCCAGCAGGAACACTTGTGACAGACTTCTGTCCACAGAGCCGTGTGTGGGAGGCTGGCGGTGTCCCGAGGGGTTTGTGCGCTCCGCAGCTCCCGCGCCAACTCTCCCAGGAGCTGTCAGGCCCCGCAGCTCCCCGGACTCGCTCCGTGCCCGCGGAGGGGGCCAGGGTGTCAGCCAGCGGCCCGAGGTATCGACAGGCCCGGCCGCAGGTTCCAGCACGGCCTGAGGGCAGAGGCGGGGCCGATTCCTCAGCCCGAGCGGAGGCGCTCGCCATGACAGGGGCGGGACGCGGCGTCCGCGCCCGGCCGCCGAGAGGGGGCAAAGCCGAGACGCAGCGGGGCAGGGGTGCGCGGGGCGGTGCGGGAGGCGATGGTGCGGGCGGCGGTGTGCGAGGCCGCGGCCGGGGTGCGGTGCGAGGCGCTGAACGCCAAGAGCTGGCGGAGCCCGCGGCAGACGCTGAAGCGGCGCGCGCCCCCCCCCGCTTCCGGGTCGGGCGC
>VZTE01002465.1:224055-282490 GCA_013397775.1 Eulacestoma nigropectus
ACACCCGGCCGGCCCCCGCCCCGGGGCCACCTGCCCCCGCGGCCCGCACAGACCTTCTTCGCACCGCGCAGCCGGCGGCGAGCGAGCGGCGGCGATGAACCCGGTGAATGCCACTGCTCTCTACGTGTCCGCGAGCCGCCTGGTGCTCAACTACGACCCGGCGGACCCCCAGTCCTTTTCAGAGATTAACAAGCTTCTGCCCTACTTCAGGCAGTCCCTCTCCTGCTGCGTGTGCGGTGAGGATCTTTCTTTTGTTCCTGCACAATGAGCCTCCCCGGGGCTCCCGCACGGCCCTGGGCCCGCACCGGGGCTGGCTCGGCCTCGCCTCGCCCGGCCCGGTCCGGGGCAGCTCCCAGGAAAGTTTGCCGGGCCCGGAGCCCCCAGTGCCGCGGCCGCCGGGGGGGCGGCTCGGCGCTCGGGAGCGGTGGAGTGGGAACAGCCCGGGCTAAACCCGCCCCCGGCGCGGGGCAGCCGCGGGCAGGGCCGGTCACAAGGGCAGCGAGGCGGCAGGGGCCGTGTCTTAACAGCCGCGCACGCTGCGAAGGCGGCGGTGGCATGGAGAGAGTGTTTGCCTCAAAATGCAGCGCTTTAATACGATCACTGCTTCGTTAAGGGTACGGCAGCTTTTAGTGGTTATTGAAATACCCTGGTGTAGTGGAGTTAATCGCTTTAAAAAAGCGATGACTAAGAGCGAGTGTGGTAGAACATACCCAAGACAATATACTGACTATAGAGGCAGGGGAAGAGAAACTTCGGTTTTTTTTTTCCCCTCCTTGAAATGTAAACAATAAGTAATTCTGATTGAAAGCCAGGAATTTTGAGCTGACAGAAACAAGAATTGATTTTTTTTTTTTGTGCGTAGTAGATAATTGTTCTGTAACAATAATAACCATAAAAAGTAAACAGGCTGAAAGTCTGCTGGGCTTTCCCCACTCCTATCCCCCAAAAAAGAGCGTTCTGTGTGTTGTGGGCAAAGGCAGTATCCGGAATTTCGTTGTTACAGTCTGGGGAATACTGGGAAGGAATTGCATTCTGTTGTGTTTATGGAGTGGGGGCATGTGTCCGTTCCTGGGAGGAAGCTCTGGAATAAACTGTTAGGTTTCCTTGAACTTCCCTTTGAAGCCTTGGTCACTGTCGGGAGGGAGCTCTGAGGTGTTAGAGGTCTTGGTTGTTAAATTTTTTAAATTCTCCTTTTTTTCCTCTGTTAGTTTTAAGTCCTGCCCTGTTTGTGTTTGTATTTTCCTGACAGGGTGGGTTTATGCCCACTGTGTTTGTCGATAACGATGCGTGTGTTACCCTAAATTTGAATTGAATCGCTGGGGTTTAGAAAGTTAAATATTTTATTTATTCACAGGATCAGGATTTAACTGTCGAGGCGGCTAAAGTAGCGTTAGATGCTTCCTATCCTCTCGTTATTGGCTCCTCCCACTTAAAGTCTTTGAAAATAGAGATCTGTTTGCACTGGGAAGAGGGAGCCCGTTCCCAGGATCTCTGCATCGTCATTTCCTGAAGTAATTTGTCTTAAGGATTTTTCCTCGTGGAACCCCAGTGCCAGTATTGATGCGCCTCTGTTTTTTATTTCTTATCACCTTAGGCCCGGTTACTTCCAACCCCAGCTGTGCTTTCTTCCCATAAATTCTTCCTGCTTTTGGTCAGTCACCAGACTGCTTTTGCCAAAACACATGCAAATATTGTTCTGATTTTTTTAAAAATAAGATATCTGCATTGCTGTGCTCTCTGGCCTCCTCACTTTAAACCTGGTCTTCTGAAATGTGTTCTTTGTTCTCCTTGCCTTGTCTTCTTCCCTTCTTGGCCTTTTGCAATCTTAGTTTTACACTCTGTGCTATTGAAATTGTCTGTCTTTAGTTTGTCCCTGCCCAAATTCCTGAGCTTTTTTCCCCCTTCTTCAGCTTTTCTTGCTTGGCTTTTCTGTCACTCTCAGTTTGGTAGAGCAAACCACGTTTTTAGTTTTATTTTCTTCTATTTCCTTGTGCCTCCATGGATATTCTTATTCACAGACTACCTCTTGATGATTCTGCTTTCTCTCTTGACCCTTTATTTTCTTTGAATATTAGGGTTATTCCTTTGGTATATTTTTTTTTTTCTACTGTGGTCAGCTTTCAGATAACTGTAGCTTCTGTTTATTTCAAATATTTTGCTTACACCTGATTAACCAGTTGTATCTCTGCCTCCTGGGCTCCTGTTTGTGACATGTCAGTATCCAGAGGCCTCAGTAAATTCCACACTCTCTGTGAAACCATGCAGTAAAACAGAGTTACTGAGGTGTCTGTCTTGAGCCTGAGGTGGTCATGGGTCCTGTCCCACACAGAACTGTCCACGCTGGTGTTCCCAGTGCACAAATCTGCAGTTCAGACTGGTAAAGGCCAGTCCATCTTTTTCTCATTTGCTTTTTGTGTTCCTTTTCTCTTAGTGCTAAGAGCTGTTACACCTTTTACACCTTCTGCATATTTAAAGTCATTAAACCCTGTACAACCATCAAAGCCTTTTTAGCTTTGGTGTTTCAAAAGATAAAGTTTAAGTACTGAAGTAAAGGTTACATTGAGAGATCATGACAGTGAGCACTATGTCCACCCAAAACTCTGCCAGAATCTCAGAGTATTCTGAGTTGGAAGGTACCCACAAGGGCCATGGAGTTAGTGAATGGCCCATGGAGAGACTGAACCCAGAACCTTGGTATTCTCAGCACCCTGCTCTGACCAGCTGATCTAACTGTGCAGTGTGGGGTTGGGTTGGGTTTTTTGTTTTAATGCTTGAAAGCTTTTCAGATGATCATTTCTTTCTGCCCTGTTTGTCTATTTAGACGGTGAGATCCAAATACCCGGCTCCGGGTCTGTGTAAATGGAACTTGGAGTGGTACTTTCTTTGCACAGATCTTTGTAAAGTGCTGAGTGCAAAGGTTTAAAAACGGTGCTTTGTGGGAGAAATGCTGCAGGAAGTATCAGTAGTGGTTAAAGTCTCAAGTGTTGGACTTCTAGGAATTCCCTTGGGAGGTTACTCCACAAATTAGTGTTCCTTATGTCCTCAGCTTTTCCTCAGTGTATAATCTCTCTCGAGTGCATTCTGTAATGTTTTGTTATGCTATAGGTATTAATTCCATGGTCAAGATTGTCCCTTTAATTTTAGGGAATTGTTTATAGGAGAAATAGGTGCCAGCTACATAAATCAGCTAACATTTCTGGGCTCCCATTGCACGAGGCATAAGCCAGCTCATTTCCTTGTGATCCCATAGTCTTTTACACCAGCTCACATAGCAGGGGGTGGCAGAAGTTTTTGGACCCACATAATTACGAAGTTCTAATTAAAGCTCTGATTTCAGATTCAGATTGGCACACATGGAGTTGCAGCAGTAGAAAGCCAAAATGTAAATACAGTATGTCAGTGTAAGTCAGCTGAATCAGCTCTGGGTGGATTCAAGGTCTCCCTCATGCCTCATGATGGGTGATAAGGGTTCAGATCTGTAGCTGGAACAGCCGCGTGTGTATTTCTAGGATTTAAGTGTGATCATGTGACAGTTTCCTGGACAGTGCTGTAGGTGATACATCATCCTTTTACAGGGATGTGTAAGACAATATTTCCTAGGGCTTTTAAAACTTGAAAATAACTGTTCCCGAGTGTGCATTAGGCAGAAGGGCTGTGCCTTGTGTGTTTTGAGGATGTGAAATACAAGTTTCAGCCTCTGGAATAAAGTGATTATTATTAAAATAATTGCATATTAATACTGCATTTCGTTTAAAAATAGCATAGTAGAATTTATGCAACAAACTTATATTGATTAAAGGTACTGTGTATTGGGATAAACATCTTAGCAGTGCCTTTCTCTGGTTCAGATACCATGCAGGTAGCTGCAAATCATCGGTCTTTTCAGCATTAACAGCCTTCTCTGAAATTCAGTTGAAATGCTTGTAAGAGACATGATTGCCAGTCAGATCAGCTTAGCTGATCAGCTTAGTTTATCCATAGAAAACTTCCTCCTGCAATCTCTGAAAGGTATTTCAGAGGTATGTGAAAGATTGTTATTGCTGATTGAGAGAGTGCTTGGAAGTTGGCAGGGCTGCAGGACAACGTTTTATGCTTGGCCAGGAACCCATCTGGTGCTGGGAAATACAGGATGAGAATACAGTTCTTGTCTTAAACATCCTGTAATCCCAGTAAGGGGATGTGAGACAACATGTGGCTTTAGGGAGATTAGGGGTGGGAGGAACAGAGAAACCCATGGCAGCACTGACTGGTACCTCACAGAGCCCATCCAGTGTTCTGAGGCAGCTCTTGACAATTTTAGCCAGGGAGTTGAAGGCTCGGTGGTGCAGTAGCGTTGTGGAAGCAACTCCCGAGCATGGGCATTGGCATGGATTGCCAAAAAAATAAAAGAAAAACTGTTGACTTTTTGTTTTTCTATATAAAGATTAGTGTAAGGATATTATTTCCCTCCTGCTCTTGTGTAAAAGCAAGAGCCTGTTTGGAGAGTTTTATACTGCCAAAGTAAGTTGAATGGAGTGTATAATATAACTACATATTATGATCAATTATACTTAGCACTAGATCTGAAATGTCTCCATAGTTGGTTGTTTACAGTTGTGTAAAATTTTCCACTTTTGTGCCATTCTGTCCATGTGAAGGCCTCTCCTCGTCTTCCTCACCTCTCTCTGAGCTAATTCTCCTTTGCTTCTGCAGTTCCTGTGTCCCTCAATGCCCTTCCCTGGTCGGCAGCTCTTGGGGTGTGGTTCCAGGTCCCAGGCAGAGCTCAGTGCTGTGGGCTGTACTCTTTCACTGGGAAATGCTGTGAACTGGGCCTAGACAATTGGACTGAACTTCCCTCAGAGAAGGAGAGATACTTGAGTGACACCTAAACGGATGGAAACTTCCTGGAAAATTCAGTTTCCTGTCACAGACATGGAATAAGGGAGAAGAAACAAATTCCCATTATAATAAAACTTAATTATATGGATGATACTGGAGTTTCCATTTGGGATACGAGCCATGGCTGAGTTGAGCTTGGCTGACACAGTTTTAGAGCGAAAAAGTGTATTTAAGTTTTGTGACGGAAAAGTTTAGCTTAGAATAGCTTAGAACTTCTTCCTCGTCCATTCTCCCTAGGTTGAGGAGAGTGAAGGCTGATTCATGATCTATGCTGCCAGATCAGTTGCCTTCTATGTTTGAAAATTGGTCTGGTACTATGGGGTTTTTTAGGTATTTTCTCTATTTTCCTCTGTTTTCAATGATGAGAGATACTGTAAATAAAACTACTGGCAGTTTTTAAAAGTACGTGATTTTCCCCTTAAAAATGTCATGAATGGTTGCCAAAACACTTCTGAATTTGTGAGAAATGTGAAAAATAATCAGCATCTCTGAAACAACCATCAGGGAGCATGGACTAGGGGACTAAGTACCTATCAAATACCTTCTGCTGCAGATATTCTGTTTGTGCTTGGTTTGGGGAGCAGTTGTCTATAAACTGCCCAGTTTCACGTCTCTGTATACACCAGTTTTTACTCAAGAAATGTTGGATGATTTCCTCTTAAAATTGCCCTACTCAACTTCACTGTTTCCTGTTTTTAAACCCTATGTGTGACTCCTGGGAGAACTGCTTTGTCGAGGTTGTCTGCATTGTACTGCAGAAGTTTTGATAACATAAAATTCTGCCAGTAGAATTTAAATTGGTTTCTAAACTAAAAATACTCCTCTGCCTTAGAAGAAAATTGAGTAGGAAGAGAAGGAGCTGTGGTCCCTTCGGTGGCAGCTGGTTGACAGCGGCTTCTAAAGGGGGTTGCAGTGCTGTCTTGTGCTGGGATTGGAGAGGAGCATTCCTGCTTGAGGAGTTGGGAGGTGATGGATGGGTTTGGTGGTGCCTGAGGATATTGATTAAACCGACTGTGTTCCCGAGTGTTTAAAGAGGAGTTAACGTGTTGCCAGGAGGCATCTTTATTGGGATGGCTGAGCTGTCCTGGTCCGTGGGCCGGAGCACTCCACACGTTCCTCTGCCTTTGTTTTTCTTTGCTACCTTATGATTTACATGTCAGGTCTTCTAAATACGGATTCAGCGTTCCTGGATATTGTGTTGGAGTCTTTCGGGAGGCCAGAAAACGTTCCCTAGGGCTGGGCAATGACTGGAGAAGTGACGGCAGCACAGCCTTTCCTGAGCACGGTGCTTTGCAGGGAGCAAAGATTTCCCTGCTCTCCTGGAGGAATTACAGCGAGTTCCCCAGTGATGTAATTTGTTATTCCATGTCTCCCGAGCCTCGCAGTCACAGCCCACGGCTGGCTCCCTCTCACGCTGGGGCCTTGGAGAGCACACTTGACTCTAAGATTCTGATGTTCAAGCATTCTTGTTTGGTGTGGAAAAATGGTTTTCATTACTTTTTTGTTTGCTCAGGGAATGTGATGAACTTGATCTGTAACTTCCAAAGCAAGTTCTAACTCTTGTGAGTGTTTTGCAGCTTAGAAACATGTTATTATTTTATGCCCATAGGAGAAATGTTAACTTCGCTATTTGAAACTTCTCAAAATACAGCAGTCTTGTTGGAAAACTTCATCATGTGAAAATTTTACACTGCATGGTGAAAAAGGTTAATTTATCCATCTTTCTAAAGCCTCAGAGTTTGAACTTTACCACCTAGTTTGTTAAAAATACATTTAGAAATTTTCCTGTCAGGGATTTTGTAAACACAAAGACTTTCAAACAGAACTGTAACTTCGACATAGGACTTAGTAAAAATGTTCTGTTGTTTCTTATGTGGGGGGTGGTGTCGGAGAACAAGGCAGTCCCTTCTGCACTTAAAATGCAATTTGTTGTAATTTTTTTCCTTGAACTTTAGCTAAAGAGGTTGACTGTATTTCTCAAAATATGAAGAAAAATAGTCTAACTGTCTTCTGATCATGGTTAAATTGGGTTCCCATGGTGTTCGGGCAAAAACAGTGCAGTTTTTATTTTATCAAAGAGTTACACAGTCATTACTTCATTAGTCACAACTGTCCCTATATGAGGGTAATAATGTCTTTGGCTAATTTTTCATAGTTGTGTGTTGATGGAGGATGCTCAGAAATATTCAGTAGCCAGCAGAATGTTTTCTCTGATAAAATTTTGAAATAAGTATTTTTAGTTGATTTGGGGTTTTTTTTAGTGCTTCTTTTATGTCCCCCACAATTCAATTTCACCCAGTGGGGAATTTATGAGTGTTTGTGGATGTCTTTGGTCAAATTCTGGCAGTGTGATTGGGGTGATCTAAGGGCAGGGTGGAGTTTGCAGGAAGAAATAATTTCACGTAGTTCACAGCGAAACTCTCATTGTTTCTCAGAGTTCTGTGCTGGACGTCTCGGGGAACATTTTTTAGTTTCTATTTTTTGGCTGAATTGAACAATTTCTGTGTACAGAACCTTGTCTCAAAGCCCATGAAAAGATCACACATCTGTAGTGTTGTTGTTGTGAACTGCCCTTAGCTCCATGCCGTGTTCTGTAGCCGTGGGTTCAGAGCTTTCCCTTGACATATTGCAAAGGTGTGTTCATGTCTCAGCTGAGAGCACGGCCGCTGCACAGGTGGATGTGTTTTGGGAATGTGCTTTGGGAATGCTGTGCTGTGGGTGAGATACCTGGGTGACAGGAGATCCAGCAGTTTCAATGAGAGGAGCTGCCCAACATTTTTCTACCTGGGTACCACTGCCAGGGCAGGAGTAGGACAGACATCGATCTGGGGAATCTGGCTCCTTGGTGCAATTTTGGTGGAATGCATCAAATCCACCATGGTCCAGCCCACCCCGAGTGTAGGTCTGGAAGCAGGGGAGTGTTACGGCTTGGGATCTGTGAGACCTTTCCCTGCTGTCGTGTCCTTGGCAGCTGGCCCTTGCACTAACCTCTGTGAGTCTGAGTGTGTTCAGTTTTCTTGTTTTCTGGCAAGTACCCAGATCTCCCACCCATCTAAAACTGATCCCACACGTTTGTTGTATTCCTCTGCAGATGGCTGACAGACCTTTTTGCTGCTCATCGTATGCCTGCCTGTCTGTCATCAGATAGTTTTGCAAATAGTGCTTTTAGGGGGTTTATCCAACTCGGGAAACACTGCTTTTGTGAGGGTATTTTCTGTTGTGTTTTGCTTTAAAGCCTCATTGAGCTGCTCATTCTTCAGTGGGCTCCAGCTGATCATTTCTTGGGTGAGAAGATGCTGTGTGGGGTGGCAGGGAGCAGTTCAGGGATGATGGTGGGGAGAGCAAAGCTTTTCCTTCCTGGGGTGCTGCAGCTGAAGCTCTGGAGCTGCAGGTAGAGGGTAGGCTGAGCACAAACCCCTGTGCAGTGGTGTCACAGACTGTGAGAACCAGCTCCTGTCCTTCAGAAGCTCCTGAGCTCTGAAGCTTGGACCTGGCAAGTTGTTGGAGCTTTCTGGCTGTTGCTAATTATTTTAGTAGAAACAATCAGATGATGTTTAATCGTGAAATGAAAAGGCTGACAATGTAGCAGTGCAGCTGTCAGAGCTCCAGCTGTGGATATGACTTTGGGGTTCTTGGCATGTAGAAGTCTGTGTGCGCCTCAGATGGGCAGAGCTTCCTGTTCCTCAGAGCTTGGTAGAGGCTCAGCATTTCTGTTTCTGTAATCGTGGTTTAAAAACGAGCTCGTGCTCCCCGTGCTGTTCGACGGGCACAGGTTGGTGGGTGAGCTCCCTTGCTGCCCTCTCCTCCTGTGTCCCATGGCTGCCACGCTGCCTGTGTGGCTGGGCTGGCCAGCCCCCGGTGCTGGCTGAGCACCACGGCACCAGGGCGCTTCTGGTGACCCCAGTGCAGCCGAGATCAGAGACGTCAGCCTGACAAATGGTGGAGATGAACCCCAGGGATACATTTGTATTTGTAAAAAAAATTTGATGTATTTTTTTCTATTTTACTTCATGAAATTAAGATTTAATAATGACATAATTCTTAAGACTTTGGGTTGTTGGAAAAGCCAAGATAATTTTCAGTGATTAGTGTTCCAGTAGCATTTCCAAGGACCCTAAATTAGGTGTTTGTGTTTAGCCCTTACCTGCCTTGGCTGAGGATAAGTGAGAACGGCCTGAGGTACCTGTTCAAGCCTTTCTACCCAGTGAATTTCATGCCTTAGGAGCACATTTGCTGGGTACAGACACCTAACAATTGTTTTGATTCCCAATTCTTCTCTTCCCTTTGGTCTCAGAGACACAATTTTCAGATGGTTCCCCTGTCCCTGCAGCTGTGAAATAATGTTCATTAAGGACCACAATAGGAAGTATTCCTTGTGGTTTAAGTGACCATGCTCCCAGGACAGCCTTTCCAGATCAGCTGGGTTGTTTGGTAAATAATATATTAAAAGTTTTTCCTCTGTATATGCTCCTCATTAATTGTAAGTGCTGATATTAATGTGTACATATTTAGTCAACCTTTCTGAAATCAGGATAGTTAAGAGCTGATGTGGAGGCAAAGTCTCATATTGGAGGCTTTGTAAGAATGTGATTTTGCTTTTGATGTATTGATAAGCCCCTTACAAAAGAGGGTGAGAAAAGACAGGGCAGGGTTCAGTAACACCAGGCTACACAAGGCTGTACAACTGAAGGTGTGCAGTCAGTAATTGTGGAAGGGTGTAATGCAGGTGAATGGCTGCACAATAAAACGAAAAATTCCATTTAGCTTAGAGAAATACTAAATTACAAGCATGGAAAAATATTAACTTCAGGGCCCGCCTTGTTTATATCTTGGAGATCTATATCAATTTTTAAATTTCTAGAGGGGGTAGCACTGATGGCCACCAGGTAAAAGTGAGATCTTGGCCTTGCAAAACCTCCAGGTTCCAAAGCAGCTCAGGTGCTGTTTGTGGGACAGTGCTGCTGACTCAGTGCCCCTCCCTGAGTACAACAGTTTGAATTTTATGGGAATTAGCATCTCATGGTTGCCTTTTTTTTTAACTTGCCAATACTAAGACTGAGGAGAGTGATAGTGCCACAGAATCTGTACAAGAGAGAAACTTTGAAGAATGAATATTCAATGAGATATGGGTTGAAACTGAAAATTTTCCCACAGGCCAGGCATTCCTAATGTCTCTCCAGTGTAGGTTGCCTGGCATTTACTGGAAGTAGAACTTGCTCTGTTCTTCCTGTCAGTGAGAGCATGTGAAGTGTTTTGTCTTGTCAGTCCGTCTGGTTTTTCCCTCAAAGCCTCCGAAAATTTAAATTTTTCTGTATCCTCTTTTAGCATTTGTACTTATTCAAGAGTTTCAGCCAAATTTATTTTGGGAGAAATAAAACGCACAGTTGGTGATGCCTTTTTTTAAAATCTAATTAAAGTTAAGGTGGTATCTTGTTTATTTGGTGCCATCTCTGAAGTACTTTAATTCTGTAAAGCATCACAACTCAGCTGTATTGTCCTAAGGAGCCAAGAGAGGCTACCGGTGGATGAAGAGTGCACCCAGCTTGTGTCATTAATTAATTGGGAATTAATTAATGCTGGTGGCTTTTGGCCCTGGGAACACTGTAGTCCCAAGGCTCTGAAGTGTCAGCGCTGGCCAGGGCACGGCTCCTGCTGGTCCTGTTGGACTCAAGATCCAAGGGGGCTGGACCATTGTTGGTGAACTCTTCTGAAGGACAGGACTTCTGTGAGGAGCTGGTGGGATTTAAAGTTTGATTTTGCTCTCTTCAGCAAACTTTTCTCCTAAAATTGAGTCTCATCTTAGGACCACAATGGCCACCTCTGCCTGTGCTGCTGTTTGTATCGTGTCATTTCAAGGGAACTTAGGAAAAAACCCAATAATTCCCTCTGCACGTTGGACTGTGTGACTTCATGTTCCATCTGTTGGCTTTAAATCTTCCCAGCTTGATGTGATGAGTGTTTTCTGTCTTCTCGTGGTGGGGTCTTGTCACACTGTCAGGGCAGGGCTCATTCTGTGCCACTGTCTGTGCCACCTGCCAGCTTGCTGAACAGCTGTATTTCTCTCCATTTATTAAAGAAAGACTATGTAATGGCAACCTGAGCACTGACTCTTGTGATTTGTTGCTCAAAACCCAGTTTACATCAAGCCACGCCTACTGAAAGATGGCTCAGGTGGAGGGGCTTGGAGCAGCCCCTTCCCAAAGAGAGGGATCAGGGAATGCAGGGAAAAGGGATCAGAGAAGCGAGCAATGAGAGAGAATATCTTCGATATTTTGGGGGTTTTATCCTAGTCTGATTTGATATATGCACTTTGCTTCCTCTTCCCAAGTTGTTTAATTTTATTCACTTGTTGCAGCAGATTG
Organism: Eulacestoma nigropectus; assembly: GCA_013397775.1. Lineage (NCBI taxonomy): Eukaryota > Metazoa > Chordata > Aves > Passeriformes > Eulacestoma > Eulacestoma nigropectus. The sequence goes on from VZTE01002465.1 coordinate 235,296, forward strand.
TTTTCACTTTGGAAAATCTGGGTGGCAATTCCTTGATGGCTGTAACTCATCCAGCAGAGGCTCCTTATGGGAGAAAGGTCTGATCAAAGCTGAGAATGTGCGGCTGGGAGGGGAGGGAGGCCTGTTGCTGGGGATGACTGTAGATACTCTGCAATTTAATTTAGGAGATGGAATATCTTTCTGGCCTAGAGCTGCCTGGAAATAGCAAAGCAATACTGTCACTTTCTGGATATAGGAACTAGTTGGATTGTTTCTATACAGAATTTAGTTTCTTTTGTTCTTTCATATTTTATCCTTAGGTAATATTTGAATTGTTCTTAAGGAAAACCAAAGCCGTTCTTCCAGGTTTTTACAGTTTTGGAGATCTACAGACAAAACCTTCCAGACTGTCAGTGCTGGGGGTCTGAAACTTTCTGGGCTGTCAGGTGTGTGTGGATTCCTTTAGTAGCTGATTTTTATTAGTTTTTTATTCTAAACGGTAAAATCTTGAAGAAAATCCTTTATTCTGATGGCTTCACTAAATGCTAAACGAAAAATAACACAAAGTCTGCTGTGTCTTCTTCTCTTTAGGGGTGGATATTTCATCATTTTTACATTCGTTTCGGAGTTTTCCCTCTGCTCTGTTACCATTTTTTTTAACTAATTCCATTAAAATCTTGACAGTAAGTTGTCATGGGAGTTTATTATTGCACTTTTGGTAAATTCATAGAAATCTTTTGTGTTCTGTAAGTTTCCATGGACAAAGCTGAAGGGGAGAAGTGGATCAGTAGTATTGTAGTTGAGAATGTTTCTAAAGGCTGCAGCACACAACAAAGCATGGTGTGATGGTTTTCTTCTAAGTTTATCCAATGTTGTTTTAAAACCAGGTTTTAAAACAGCTGTGAGAATTTGTACAGGCAGTTGTTTGGATGGGATGTTTTCTTGTGAGTAACTGAACTTTTTGAGGCAATTTTTTTTGATAGTACAAAAAATTCATCCTACAGTGGCCCGGAAACCTGCCTTAAGTCCATTGTAATCTTCCTCTTTCTTGTTCCCATAGGAAATTTGCTACAAGACCCTATTGCTCCTACCAACTCCAATTGTCAGCATTATGTCTGCAAAACGTGTAAAGGCAAGAAGATGATGATGAAGCCCTCGTGTAGCTGGTGCAAGGACTACGAGCAGTTCGAGGAGAACAAGCAGCTGAGCATCCTGGTGAACTGCTACAAGAAGCTGTGCGAGTACATCACGCAGACGCCGCTGGCCCGGGACATCATCCAGGCCGTGGATTGCTCTGCAGACCTGCTGGCTCTGCTCAAGGATGGGGCACCGCTCCATGAGGAGACGGAGAAATCCTCGGACGCGGCCCTGGCTCTGTGTCTGACACATTCCCCAGTCCCTTCCACCTCGGAGCTGGCGACGGACGCACCAGGGGGGTTCACGGCGCTGCCCGAGAGCACCCCCAACTTGGACCTGCGGGGCTCCGTCATCAACGGGCTGCCCCCCTGCAATGGGCTGTCGGTGGAGAAGCTCGGTGTGAGCATCCCCTCCCCCGAGCACACCAGCGCCATCGACGTGTGCAGCACCGGCGACTACATCAAGACCGAGGACATCCCCGGCAGCCTGCAGCCCGTGTGTGACACGGTGGCCACCAGCGACCTGTGCCCTGCGGGCATCGACATCTGTGGCTTCAGCGAGGACATCAAGCCGGGCGGGTCGCTGCTGCTCAGCGTCGAGGAGGTGCTGCGCAGCCTGGAGACCGTGTCCAGCACCGAGGTGTGCGACTCCAACCTGCAGCCCGGCTTGGAGGCAAACATGGCCAACGGCCCCTTCCTGCAGCTCTCCCCCCCTCCCCTCAGCCATAACATTTTCATGTCCACAGATGCTTCTCCTCATGGGCTCTCCTGCACGGCAGCCACGCCCAAGGTGGTGAAGCTGAACAGGAAGCGCTCTCGCTCCGAAAGCGACAGTGAGAAGGTTCAGCCTCTGCCCATCTCCAGCATCATCTGCGGCCCAACACTGGGAGCATCGGCTCCCGTGACAGTCAAACAGGAAAATAAAATGTCTTTGCAGCCTATTGCGACTGTACCTAATGGAGGAACTACTCCCAAAATCAGTAAAACTGTGCTCCTGTCTAACAAAAGCATGAAAAAGAACTTAGAACATGCCCCTAAGAAATCCCATCCGAAAGCCAAACCAGGGGTGCTGAAAACAAAAGACAAGGCAAAGGAGAAAGTTCCCAGCAGTAACGTTATGCCGGGAAGCCCGACAAAAACTGTGTATAAAAAGCCACAAGAAAAGAAAGGGTGTAAATGTGGTCGTGCCACCCAAAATCCAAGTGTTCTTACATGCCGTGGCCAACGCTGCCCTTGCTACTCTAACCGCAAAGCCTGCCTTGACTGCATATGCCGTGGCTGCCAAAACTCCTACATGGCTAACGGGGAGAAGAAGCTGGAGGCCTTTGCAGTGCCAGAAAAGGCCTTGGAGCAGACTCGGCTTACTTTGGGCATTAATGTGACAAGCATTGCTGTGCGCAATGCCAGCACAAGCACCAGTGTAATCAATGTGACAGGGTCACCAGTAACGACGTTTTTAGCTGCCAGTACACACGATGAGAAAAGTTTGGATGAAGCTATAGACATGAGATATGACTGTTGAACCTTTCTTTCTTTTCCCTGCCATCCGTAGGGGAACTGCTACAGGTTTAAGGCAGCTATGGTTCTGTTTAACTTGCTGGAGCTCCTGCGTTTAGATCACTTGTATCAAGTGTTTTTCATTGCTATGTTCTGTGTATTAGTGTCTGGGAAATAGTTGCAGATAATGGAGGAGTTACCCTAAAACTGTTTTTAGTTCTTACAGCACCTCATAGTTTGAGATCGATTGCTGATGTAAATGATTTTATCACAAGATCTTTGACAAGGAATATATTGACCTCATTGTACTTGTTCATGCTTTGTGCTCAGTCAAAGCTTCAGTGTAGCATCCAGATAGTGCATCTCAACTGTGCTAGATGATGGTGTAGAAAAATAATTATTTGATGGGTTACAGTCACCATGAGCAGGAATTGACCTCACATTCCTGTGGGAAAGGCAGCACTGAGCTGGGGGATGCACTGTGGAAAGGGTAGGTAGTGGTGACTGAGAGAATTGGTGGTGTGCTCTACTGAACAGAATACAGCTAAAAAAAGATTAATAAATATATGGAGAGAGGTGGCGGGCCAAAAGGCATCTCAGGCTGCAGGCAAGGCTCAGGAGGGTCGGGTGGAGGCAAAGGTTGAACTCCAGCTCAGATACCCCGTCCTGGTAATGACATCATCCTTGGAGTTTGTCTTCCTGACACTTCTACAGGTCACGTCCCTGCTCAGTGGCCCCCCCCATGCCAGCCCCCTGTGTGTGACAAGTCACTGAGGGGCTGGGCTGCAGGAGAACATCAGTGGTACCCTACGAAGGCTCAAGTTCTCTTAGCACCATCCTCTCCCTTTCCCGAGTTCCTGCTGTTTTACTGCCGTTGCTTCTAGGGAAGAGAAGGGGTTTTGTGGGTTACAAGGGAGTCCTTGGCTGATTTTCCCCCTGTGGTGCTGATCAGTGGCCGGGCTGCAGGGAGATTGTGCAGCACTTAATCACCACCCGGGGTTGTTTGATCAGGTTTGTAACAGACCCGGGACCCCTCCCACGGAGGGGAGTTCCCTGCTGACAGGCGCCTCCCAGCCAGGGCACAGGATCGAGGGCTATCAAAGGTCAAATTTTTGGGGTGTTTGCTAAACAAAATAAGCTATATATAACTCACTCCACCCTGAACCTATCTCATTTTTTGCTAAAATGTTGAAAGCAGATTTTGAAGGTCAGTGCTTTTCAACCTGGGCCAAAAGGCTCAAAAATAGAAACATAACACAAAGTTGTCGAGCTTATCTGGAAAAGTGTTATGGTGAAAGAATTCCTATTAGGAATTCAGCTTTGTGCAGAAATGGTTGATTTCAGCACAATCCCTAAATAAGAGTGCAGGCACAAGAGTTTAGTTGTGCCTTCAGGGCTTCATTGGGAGCCTAAAAAGTAGAGATTGCTTTGTGAAAGCAGAAATTTCTCCTTTTGGAATGATAGAGCACAACCCGAGCATGGGCTGACTTGAACACAAACGCTACTGTCTGATTTCAAAGGCCATTCCTGTTTCAGCAGCATGTTAAATAGTGCGTGGATTTTTTTAGTTCCTTTCCTGCTTCCATCTTCCCTTTTCCTCAGGCAGAGCCCCTGCGGTGCTTTCTGGCCCGGCACTGGGTGTGCTTTGATTTGGCACAAAGCACGTACAATGACGGTTCCTCACCGAGAAATGAGCAAAACCCTTTGGACACAAATGGCACCTCCTTTTGTTTTGTAGTGTACCATGGTGTCATTTTCTGTGAATGTGGTCAGAGCTTTTTGTTGGTTTTGGTTTGTTTCTCCCCCCGTCTTTTTTGTGGGGTGGGCAGGGTGGGGGGTTAAAGCCATAGGAAGAAAAATGTGATGTATGTGTCCAGTCTGTACTTTTTTGTTTTTGTTTTGCAAGAAGAGTTGAAAAATATTTTTGATAATGAGTAAATGGTGGAAAATGCTTCTTAGTATTCTTGTCTTTATTTGCCAACCCAAGTACCTAAGATCTGTGTTTTTTAGCCCTCATGAGATTTAACGATGTCCTATTAAAATGTATTTAGTTAAACTTGTATGTGATTTTTGTGTTGACCCAGAGGGATCCTACCAGTCTCTAATTTGGTGGTTTGATCGTGACCTACTAATGTAAATCTGTTTATTAGTCCACTACGTGTAAGCGAAGTAGCGACCCGGAGTCTGGGAGTGGCTGCACAGCACGGGTTGTGTTGGAATGCTTTTGCAGAGCTGTTCAGTTTCGCCGAGATTGTTGATGGTACATTTTTAGGACTTTCATTAAATTAAATACAAAGTACCTTTGCTCCAGAAATGGGGGAGTATTTGGAATCTTTACTATCTCACTGGTGCATTCAATGTGGTACCAAAAGTTGGAGAACTTAGGTCAAGAGTGTTTCGGAGCGTCGACAGGAGAGCCCTGATGGTTAATGTAAAACTGCAAATGGTAGATTCAGGTTGTTTCTAAAAACATTTCCTTTTATGCTGCCACATTCTTGAAATGTATATTAAAATTCAAATTGATTTAATAAATGTTAGTTTTCTAATTCTATTTTGCAACTGCTGAAGGCATCAGTGTGGCATATGTTGAACTCACTGTCTAAATACTACTTAGTGTGTTGATGACTTAATTCTGTAATTGTTTAAATTAGGGTTGGCTTGGTTTGGTTTCCTTGCCCTCCTGGCTAGTTGTTCATGAGTCGAGCAATGGAAAGGATCGTCTTGGTGCTGACAGGAATTCCAGCAGCTCCAGTTGGGAAAGCATTCTTTCCACAGCAGCTTCCTGCTGTGGGGCCTTCCTGCCTTGGCTTGGGCAAGAGAGCAGGGTGAGAACCTGGTCCAGCACAGCCCAGCAGGGACTTCTCCCTGCTGCCCATCCTGAGGAGCTGGAGAGTCACTGGTGGGGTGCAGCTCAAGGATTGTTTGAGCTCCAGCCTGGCCCCAGCCGGGCTGCCCAGAATTCCCGACATTCCTCCTGCAGGGCTCTGGATCCGGGGAACTGTTCTCAGCATTAGCACAGAGAGAGCTGCTTGGGGATTTTTTCTCATAGAGGAAGTGTGTGATATTCCAGTTTTCCTCCCAATCCCCTTGAAGGCAGCGATTAACGGCCACACTTTATAAAAACCCTGTAATTTGTAGAGCAGAGTCAGAAAGAAAAAGCAGCAGTTTATGGTCACGTGTAGTGGTACAAAATCCAGTGCTTCTGACCATCCAGATCTGAACATGGATCTGAACAAGGAGGAGAAGCCCTCTACTCTTCCACGTGGATTGGAAAGGCTCTTCCCGCATATCACACATTAGGACATGTTCAAACACACAAGTCAATGTGGCCACTGGTGATAGGGTTTAGAGGGCAGGGTCGAGCTCTGTCAAAGGTTGGGACTTGGTGATCGTGAGGGTCTTTTCCAACCTTAATGATTCTATGATACATCAGCGGTTGGGATTAAATCCCAGAGGAGGGGGGACAGGGAAACAAAAAATGAACCTCTGGATGTGTTACCTCACAGCTCTCCCAGCAGGAGCTGTTCTTGCTCCCTGGCTTGTCTGACCATGGTGCAGAGCTAGGGGCACTGGGGGCACAGCAGCCTCTCCCTGCAGATGTTCTTCCCTTGCATGGGAGCGGAAAACATTCCCAGGAAGAGAGGTGGCAGGGAACAGCTGCCTCCTGCGCAGAGGCTCCCCTTGGTGCCTTCAGCACAGCCTGGGGCTGCCCCTGCCAGCCCCAGCATTTGGTGGTGTCAGAAGAACCTGCAGAGTTACAGGGAAATAAACCCGAAAAGCCTGTTTGCCAAGGCAGGTACTTCTGGCACAGCAGGGAGCTGCTCCCTCAGTGAAACTCCCAGAGTTTCAAGGAACAGATCCCACAGCTGTGGCACTGGCATGGTGCAGAGGTTCTGGCGTGACCCAGCACAGAAGCATCTTTTTACTGCATGCAAGATGCACCCCCTCCCCAGATAATTCTCACTTAAATTCTATACAAATCAGTTAGAAAAGAACTTTTGATTGCTAACTTGGAGAACTGAAAGCATACAAACAAGCACCTTTGTAAGGATCATTCCAAGTGCGTGGCACAGCTGAAGAAATCCCCTCTGAAAGGTCAGTGATGCTGTTTCCAGTACTACCAAGAACATCACAGGCATATCTTTGGTCTTAACTATTTAAATTTAGAAACTGAAGTGCTTTTGCTACCCTGAAGAAACTCACCAAAAGGTTTCTGTTCTATAGACAGATTTAGGCATCCCTTGGTGAAGCAATACAAGGGCAATAACACTGACTCTGCCTGAGCATTTGCATATAAGTAAATTAGAAAAGGCATTACTGCTTTGCCTTTTTTTTTTAATCTTTTTTTTTCTTTTCATCTTTTTTTTTTTTTGGTTGTTCATTCCGTTTGCAGAAGATCCAAGAGATACCACTTTCTTTTTTTTCAGGCCAGGTTAAAAGGAAGGAGTTGGGTGTTTTGGTAAGTCATCACAAGGACAGTGCTCCACACTGAGGACACAGATAGCAGGCAGGTAAGTGGTCAGATTGCTTTATCCCAGTATTTTTGAGAAGCAAGCATGGAATTTTGGCTTTGGAAGGCATTTGCTTGCAGGTAACTGGGTGGCGTGAACTCACCACTGCAGGGAAGGAGAAACTGGCACAGCAGCTGGAGATGAAGTGAGCAGTAACACTCTGCCCCACCACCGAGACAGGTTTTCCTTTTTAAATTCAAAAGTCCTTTATTTGCCAAAAAAGAAGAAAATACAAAGTAAAAATACAAAGATCAAACCATGCCGGAACAAAATGTCTCCAAAACTACTTTTACAAAGTACGAGAACCTTTATTATTATTATTAAATATTCTATTTCTAACCCCCTCACCCAGTGATACAGTGAGAAGATGAGCACACAAGGGGAAGCTCTGCTTATGTTTTTCTTACAGTAGCTCGTGCTTGTCACTGAGGTTCAGTTTTGTTTGCATAGACCTAAGATACTGATTCTAGAGACTCCAAATCCATACTGTTAGAGTGATAGTTCAGTGAGCTCAGCGCTGGATTTTCAGGACTATTGTGTTTCAGAAACTAAGCCAAGTACCTTGGTTAGAGTGTCTTGAGTCAGCTTCCTTAAATCCTTGGTTCAGGAGAGCAGGCAGGCTTTGGAATCCCTTTTTTGCTGTCCATGTCTGTTCTGCAGCACTTGCCCCTCGGAGGCAGGAGGGGAGCTGGAGCAGTGCCCTTGGTTCATTGCCCAAAAGTTGGGATGCAGCAAGTACTACTGAGATTTTAGAAGAAAGAAAGAAAAAATCCAACTAGTACCATTCCAGCAGTAATACTGAGCGATATCTCCCATCTTAGTACTGCAGAGACAAAATATTTGTGATACAAAAGTAGAAAGAACACAGGGCTTCATTTTGCTAGACAAAAGCAGACTAGAGAGAACAAATAAGCACAAACATTTTTATCATGCAAAACTGAATTTTACTCACTTTTCTGACTACTCGTAAGGGAAAAGCCTTCGGTGTGAGCTGGATGTGCATGGAAAAATGCAGGATGTGTCCTTCCAGGGATGCAACATCTGAAGTGGCACTGACATGGAGTCAGGAGGCAGAGCTAGTGCCAAAGGACATCTACAAATCTTCTGGGCAGGGATTCCGGGGCTGCTTTGCTCTCGGAGCCAGCTGAGCTTGGGGGCTGCTGTGCTGCAGCTGAGCAGCTCTGCTGGCTGGGCACAAGCACCCTTGACTATCCCAGAAAAAAGCAAAGTAGGACAGGAGTTCCCAACTTTACCGCACTTAAATCCTGCAGTTACAAACCTTCTATCCAGAGAAGCCGGGGATAGGGCTAAGTCACAAATGGGGTGTAAAACACCTCCTCTACTAATGCACGTGTGCCTGCTGAATTGTGGTTATTTTCAAGTACTTTAGGGACAGAGAATAGGTTTCCACTCCTGGAGTATTACTGCAGGTTTTGTACTGCCACCACAGTAGCAGTGGCTTCTGCAGCTTGTCCTTCTATTCACATAGAATGCAAAACATTTCCTGTAAATTGGGGTTTTTTTGGATTAGCTTGTGTTGACCTACCAGAAAGCATGGATGGGGTTTGGATTCACTCTATACTGCTGCAGCAGTACTGAATGTCTGTTTGTAGTTCAGAGGGGCTGGGTTTGGGCTCAGCAGAGCAGCTACCAGCTCCTGTCTCCATTTATTGAACTAAAGCTTGGGAAGGCAGCTGGTTGAGTTTTACCAGACTCTGGGTTCCAACTTCTGCAAAGAAAGGCACCAGTTCAGGCTGGTGTGGTGTGAGGTGGGAGCCTGAATTCAGGGATGGGTTGAATTAAAGGCCCTCTACAAAAGGCAGATGAGAAGGACCCTGAAGTGGTGACTGAGGCTTTCCAGAACTGGCAAACGAGACATGGCAGTACTGCTGCTGCTGGAGGAGGAACCATGAGCGTTCCATTTCAGCCTAGAATGGGGTCAGGTTCTTCTTGTTCCTTTTGAGGAATCTTTGTCTTTGGAGAGATGTAAAGGGACATCAAACTGAAAGGCCCCTCTGGCCCATGGCAGTGAGGGAAGGGTGAACTCCTGCTGTGCCCAGGTTCTTCTCAGAAAAATGTGGCTGGAGCTGGTTACAAGCAGCAGCTGTGGGGCCTCCATCCTGTGTCCATTCCTGCAGTCAGTTCCTTGGTGGTTCTGCATTTGGGCATTTGTGGAATCACCCCCAGGGAAGGTTTTCCCTTCGAGGTTATGGCAGTGATGGAGATGGGATCCAGACCCGCTGTGTGCTTGCTGCATGCCAGGGGCTGGGCTTGGCTTGGCTTGGTTAGAGTGCTCCCTGCTTCCTCTGTTACTATGGGATGCAGGTCACTTGGCAGGGCCTTTGCTAACAATGTGGGCATCCTGAAGTTTCCCAAATACCAAGTGCAGGATCCTGGGGGGTGTGTATGCATCTGGTCAGTTCAACTGAAACCTTTCTCTCTTCCCGAGTTTGCTTGTGGCAGAGTTCTGACCCCAGGGAGGCAGCAGCACATCCCCCCGGGCAGTGGGAGGCAGGCCTGGGGCTTCAGAGGCTCCTGGGAAAGCCCAGACTGCGCTGGAGCGAGCAGCCCGCTCCTCAGCTGGATACCGACTCCTGGAGTCCTGTCCTGTGTCCTGTCCCTGGGGACACACGAGTTCTGCACTGCCTCCAGGAGGGCAGCAGGGGCCTGCTGGGAACAGGGGCAGGCATCTCCCGGCAGCTCCGGCAGGAGGCACAGCTCGAGGCTCTCACAGGGAGGTACCAGGAGATACAGGGCACACGCAACAACCCAGCATTACAGACCAGGCGCAGCTGGCAGGGCTCACACCTGGCACAGCTGAGAAGGTAAGGCCAGACCTCCTTGTGCATATATAAGGGCTAAAACGAAGAATTTGTTCTAATCACCCCTGTGCTGAACCACAGACAGTCCCTGCTGGCCATGAGGCACAGCTGCAGCAGTACTGTGTGCTGAGAGCAGAGGCATCACTTGTGATTCTAGGGGGAAAGTTGGTTTAATTTTGCACTTAAAGCAAGAATTCATTAGTTACAGCATTTCTTCCCTGAGACTGGGAGAAAAATTAATTTTGGCAATAATACAGACTAGTTCCTTTACTAGTTAAAAGATGGGGTTGGTTTTTTTCTTCATTATCTCAGCTTAGTCTCTTGGCTACAGGTTAAAGAAGGCTGCAGGAGAGGAGGAGAGGAGAACACAGGAATGGACGGAACTGGTGCACACCAGGCACAGCAGCGATCTCTATTTGCTGTAAATACTCTACCAAACACTTCTACAAAGTAGAAACCTACACAGACAAAGCCCTGGCCAGAGGCAGGTCAGCACAGGAGGGGACACAGGACTAGAACAGGTGACTCCATCTCAACTTCCTGGAGAACGTGACACGGTGCAGTGCTGAAAGTGCTCGCAGAGCCACAGGAGTGAACCAGTCCAGCAGCCAATGTAAGAGCTCGGGGGCCAAGCACAAAGGGGCTTCACCCTCCCCGTGCACAGGCACGTTCCCTTCGTCTCCAGGACAGGAAGGAGAAAAACAACTTCGTTGTGACCTGTGTTTTATAAGATTTCTAGACACACATTTTAAGTTAATTTGGCAGCTCTTTACACTCCTGGTGTAAAGCCAAGGGGACAGAGTGGCACAGGACAGAACTGACTGAGAAACGACCACTGTAGATGTTGCATGCAGCTGTTGCAGGTAATCATTAGATGCTGGCATTTATTGCACATCTGGGGACATAACAGAATTTATATTTAAATGAAACAAGGTGCAATCATCATTTTCAATGAGTGTGGCACGATAACACATTGTAAAAAGCCTTTTCATAGAAATTACCTTATTGCAATTACACAGGAAGACAAAAAGGGGTCTCAAGTTTCAGTGTACAAAACAAAGCACATCGTTCCAACGACGGATTTAAGGAAAACCCCCAAGTGCCTTGGGACTGAATGCTCTCCAGTTTGAAAAGCATGGGCTAAGTGTCTTCCATTTCTCTATGCTGAGAGATCTGAGATAACTAGTTTGTCTGACTTGTCTCCAGTTTCAGGGGGAGGTAAGACTTCATCTGTGTCATAGTCTTCTTCACATGATCTGCAAAGACAAAAGGTGTGTCTTTAAAAGCTGCATTTTGGTTTTCAGGGCAGTTATTTCAGTGGCTACTAAGCCAGCTGGCTAAAATGCAGTAGCATGTGAGAGGTGAACCTCAAGGAGGAGATTCCTGAGGCATTGGGAAGAGGGTGGGAGTGATCAGTACTCTGAGAGCTGACATGGATCTGTGCTCCCATCCAGCCTCGTCTCTACGTTCCAGAACAAATTCTCACTGGTGTTCAGCATTAGAAAATTTGAATCCAGCTTCAGTAACAATCGTCATGAACTCCCAGAGCCTCAGTAGTTCAGTGTAGAAATAAAGTCATCCAGCCACAGCCCCAGGCCACAGGGGAGCCTTGGCTCAGAAGCACCTGGTCCAAAGCATCTTCTGGCTGAGGTGTGTTTTGACAGACACAGAAGAACAATTGTGGCCACGCTCTCATGTTTCTCTCTCCATCAGTTTGAAGTTTGATATCCAGGATTGAGCATTTATGGTCCAAGGAGGTCTGGTGGGAATTCCCAGCTCCAGCTGCACTATCCAGGCTGGTTGGGTTCCATGCCCTGCAGCACAGGATACAGCTCTGGGCTCTCAGCCCATTCCTAGTCCTGAGAAATTATGTTTTTGAGATGTTTCCCTTCAGTCGCAGCATAGGATGGGTTAGTTTTGCAGGGCTCCCAAGAAAGTAAAGGTCTTCCTTTTGTTCTAAAGCAAGGTTGCTCACAAAGGAAATGCTGGAGCAGGTGCTCCAATGGCCAGCACAGGAATGGCTCTCACATTCAGTGGTAAACTGGGCTTCAAAAAGGTGAACTCCTTTGATAGCCCAGCATGGATGTGCCAGGAAGGAATTGTCTACCCCTTCCTGTGGTGTTTTTCCCTTGGCTGACCCATATGCAGGCACAGCAAACCCTTGGGAGGCTGTCAGGGTCTGTCCTGCTGTGGGCAGGATGCTCCCTGTGTGCAGGGAAACCCAGCCCAGCCCTTCCTGGAGAATATTGTCCTCTCTCTTCCATTAGGACAGCACCTGCTTACTGATTCTGCCACCTTCTGGATTCTTGCATAAGTGGGAGAAGGAAAACAATGGTCTGGTCTGGATCCTGCACCAATACCTGTTCTGACCACGTGTGCAAGGTTGCCAAAATATATGCAATTTGCACCCTTCTTGCCTCAGTGGTGCCCGTGGGGGCTGCGTCGCCCTGCCTCCCCCACCAGGAATGGATTGGGAATGTTTGTAGGTGCCTCAGCTTCTCTAATCTCTCCTTGTTTTAAAGTGATGCACCTGAGGAAAACTTTGTATTTCCATTTGAATGTTGTTCTTAGAATGTTCCTTTTGTATCTCCTTTTCCTCCAATTCTACCACCTTCTGTTAGCCTTGTCCCTTTCTCTCCTACACATGGAACGTGAATTCTGCCGTGCATTGCACACTCGCCAGCAGCTGGAGCTCCATTATAATCTTCTTCCTCAGGTGCCTTTTGCTTCTTCACGAAACCCTCTCACGTCTGCTTCAAAAGGGGCTTCCCACTGTCCTTTCCCAGTGAGTTTGCTCCTTAAAGCTCAACAGTGCCCGCCTTTCCTGTCTTGGAATAAATGCTTTCCACCTTGATAGCTAAGGAGCATCTCTGGGATGCTTTTGACCAAGATTAGCACTAAAGGTGATCAATCCCTGCTCTCCTTCCAGGCCAGTTTCAGAACTCCAGTCCCATAAAAACAAATATGGGCTCGTGTAGGTTAAACACCCATTCCTTAAGACTCAACTGTGGCAACTCTAGGTTGTTCAGAGGAGGGAAATTACTCCTCACAATTCTTTGCCCTTCCTTCTGGCAAACACACACTGTGGCTCTTCAGTGATGTCCTTGTCCCCCCTTTCCCTTCCTTACACTGCTGGGTTCTGAGAATGGAGCAGCTGAGCCATCAGACAACTGGAGGGTGACAGGAACAATGGTCTAAGCTGCCTAAAGCAACATCCTCTGATCCTGTGCCTCTGTCCCCCCTCTCCACTCTGAGCAGGATGCTCTGCATTGTGCCCTGGCTCCCTATTGTTCAGGGGATGTTTTCCCACCAGCAGCTGATAAAAGATCCTCTTCCTCCTTCTTTTCCTTCCCATGTAGAAAGATCTTTCCCTGAAGGTAGTGGTGGTTTCCATGTCCATCAGCTGGCTGAGGCTGGCTTCTGGGACAGTGAACCAAGCAGTGCCCACTGCTGCCCTGCAGTGCAGGGAAGGCTTGGCTTGCTGCAAAACCAAGGCTTGTATCTGTACCAAGGGCTTGTCCTGGCCAGACCCAGCTGTTGGTGCTGCCTCTGGAGAGCAGTGTGAGTGTCCATTCCCCAGGGACAGCCTCTCCGTGGAATCCCAGGTCAGAGAGCAGAGCGTGGCTGAGAAGAGCTCGGATCAGCTGAGGCTTCCAGTGAAATGTGATGCTTTCTTGTCGTCTCGAGCATGACAAGACCTTCCTCTTATTTTTGGGGACTGCAGCTCTCGATGGAGTTCCATCACCCTGGAATCACTGGGAGTATCTACTGCCTCGATGAGATTCCTGTTCCAGGAGCAGGGCTCTCTCCTAGGTATGCCTCAGCCAGCTTTAGACTGGCTTTAGAAACTTTCCTTCCAGAGAAGCAGGGACAGGGCTAATCACAGATGTGGGATGCACTTACTAATGCATCTGTGATTGCTGAATGATGGTCGTTTTCAAATGTATTCCTAAGACAAAGACCAGATTTCATGTTCTGCTAGCTAACATAGCCAAAAATCTTCCAGTCTGTCCCAGAGCTCACCAGGAATTGTCTTGGTTCTCTCCCAGCTCCTTCTTTCTGTCATCCTCAAAACACAGCAGAAATAATGTATGTGCAAAAACTCAATGGCTCTTTCTGGCAAATTTGTCTGGGCATCCAGCTCTTTGTTTTTGTTTTTCCCTTCTTTTTTCCTTCATGGTCTGTTGCTGTGCTCCACAAATGAGATCTAATCCTGCTGCCATGACTACAGAGCTTTTCAGGGGCTCTTAAAAGCAAGCAGCCAGGTTGCTGTCATGCTCTTTGCAGAAGACACAGAGCTGCTTCAGACCAACTTCAAAAATCTGACATCACCTGTCTTCCCCTGGTTCTGGTGACTTTGGGAATTCGTGGTCCTGCAAAGCTTTAATGGCAGCCTCCTGTTTCTTTGCTGTGCTGAGGACACAGGTGTTGCAAAGCAGCTGCAGGGAATGCAGCACTTTCATCTTCCATCCTGCCCTACCTCATCTTCCATTGTGAAGGCCACAGAAAGGCCAGGCAGCTCAGAGCGGCTGAGGGAACAGCCTGTTGCTGTTTGGCTGCACAGGCAGAGAGGGGAACAGCTCTCAACAGCTTTGCAAATCTCTGTGCCTAATTAGTAGGTGCTACTGTTATCCCAAGCAATTTCCAGTGTGGGAAGTTTTGAAACTGATGCAATCTTCTCAATACTCTACTGGCTCTATAAATACTGCTTAAGACTGAATGCAATCCTGAATTATGAAGGATTAACACAGGGTAAGCATTCTTTGGGTGGTTATTCTCAAGAAGGTGCCACCACAGACACAAATCTAAAGGAAGATTAGACTGAGTCTCCATTTATCTGCAGGAAGTCCTTGCACAAAGAGAAGTTCTGGAACAACTGCTCTGCCTAAATTCACTGACTAAAGATAGCTGCTGTGTTTGTCCAGAATCTTACAGAAGGCTGTAAACTGAGTGTAGGTATTGCAGAAACCAAATGTTTAAAGAAAAAGTCTCAACAAACTTAGTAAATGAATGAAAATATTGAAGTAGAACTTATGAAGAGCACAGACTAATAGACATAAAGTTGGACTAGAGAAAGTCTCTGCTAGGTATAATAAATGTAACAGAGCTACAGCTTCTAATCTACGAGAGTGGGACATGGTCAATACATGGCCAACACCAGCAAAAGTCATTTGATCTCTATTTTTGTACGGTGACCAAAAGAAATAGGCTTTGTCCTTCTTCCCAGCTCCCTTCACTGGCGTGTGCAGCTGATCCAAGTGGCTGCCCCCCAACACTACTCCAATCCTGCTGTGGGGAGCAGCTGTCCCAGGCCTCATGTCCTCCAGAGTCCAGTCCAAATGCTCATCCCACCACTCCACTCCCCCTGCTGGCAGTGGCAGCACGTGCCCCCACCAGAGCCCAGCTGGAGGCAGCCGTGTGTGCCCAGGGCAGTGCCCAGGGCAGTGCCAGGCCCGTGCTCACCCCTCCTGGAGCTGCTCGTTCCCAGACTCCTCGGCCACCAGGATCTCGTACTCCTCGGCCGCGTACCTGTCCCAGTCCGAGGGCTCGGGGCCGTCGCTGTCCACGTCCTAAAGAGATCACACAGTCAGCCTCTAGGGTAGTAAGGCACGGATGGAAACAGCCAGGCAAAAACTGAGACAGTCACAACCATTTTAGAGTGTTCTAACATCTGCACATAAAGGACTATGAAAAAATACCTCTCATGGTCTGTAAAGCTCAGCATGTGACCTGAGCTGCCAACAAACTGCATCTGTTCCACTTCAGAAACACACTTGCTGTGCTCTAGCTCAGTCTGTGCACTCCATACAGGACTGAAGAACTCAGCGATTTCAATTCTGTCCGTCAAAGGTTAATTGTAACTGATCTTTTGAGGGACTCTTTACAGTTTGCTAAGTTAGGGCAAGTTTTAGAGGAGATTACAGGATAACACCTCCATGAACACCTGGCCCTCCGCCATGTACTACAGGATGGGGATAATCAGTTATCCCCCTGGTCCCACTTGACTGCTTTTATGATGATCCACTGTCAACAACCAACCAACCAACCAACCAAAGTGGTTCTGTCTTAGGATGTATTTAAGCCTTGAATCATGGAATGAAGTTTCTATTGGAACAGCCGGGAGGGAACCAGAGCTAGTTTTGGCATGCCCTCCACTTTTCTGTACTTTGAGCAGATAAGAGGCTTCTAGGAGACAATCAATAAGCTGTACTTGTGAAAAAAGTGTTTCTTCTATTCAGTTGGATTTTCCCTACATCCAGGAGCACTCTAAAGATGAGTGTGAGATTTCTTTATTTAAAAATAAAGGTGATTTATACCTTTTGCACTGCAAAGGGATCCCTCTGTTCATTGTCCAGATATTTCTCTAAATTGAAGAAGGTGTTGAAGAACACATGAGCCATTCTGCACCTCTTCAGGTCTCGCAAGGTTACTCTTCCTACAGAAAAAACCCACATGGTTGTGTTACTGAGCTCTTACAAAAGTTTTAACTGTAACACCAGGAGGCTTCAATATCACAAAATTCCTTCCCGAGTCAGTCAAGGATTTTAACGTTATTCAATAAACGGGTGTGTTTATGAAGCTTAAATCTCACATACCTATGGAGGCCTTTGACATTAATGCAAAATATGAGGGAATCTGAATGGGGATGGTTCAGTTTTACAGTGTAGACTATCAGCACATCCCACAGCTGGAGTACACAAGAGTTGCTGCTTCAGTCCCAGGCAGTTAATTCACGAGCTCTCTTGTTTTAGTATTTCAGACCTCCTGATGCACAGCATCATGGCCCAATGTGCTGTAATTTCCGCCCTGGGACTGACACAGGGCTCTGCCTGTAGAGGGGTTTCACAGTGGCTTTACCTTCTCAATCCCCCACAAATGAAAGGGGATGAAAGCTGTGCCTAAACAGGACTTACCTTCCCTCTCCGGCTTAACAAGGTCCAGCATCTGGCACAGCAGGTCCTGGAAGGGCAGTGGCTCTATGCCCATGACCTCCATGCGCTCACACTGCTCCTCATAGAAGTATTCCAGCTCGTACATGGACAGCACCCCATCCCCATCCAGGTCCATGCAGCGGAACCAGTACTCGATGCTGGGAACAGAGCAGGGAACTGCAGCACTGCACTGGGACATCCACTCAGCAGAGACTGCAGCAGTGCACATTCCCCCTACCCACCCTGCAAGACTCTTCTGCCACAGCCTGGCATAAACCCAGGGATGACAAGACCCATTGGGAAGGGTCAGGGCACAGGCCAACACTCCAAGCATCTCCTGTTAGTCTCCCAGGTGGCTGCGAGCAGCACAGCCATGCTCGTGACCTGTCTCACCTGTACCCAGTGTCCACTGTCCTGCAGCCCAAGGGGCTCACGGTAGGGCAGGGAGTCCCTGTCTGACCCAGCAGCAAGAGTTGGCCAAATAGAGCCAGCTCTGAGCCCAGGACACTGCAGGGACCCTGGTGAGGGACAAGGCAGCTGTGTCATGCACTCATTTGCCCCCTTAAATGCAAGGCAGAGCTCTCAGGCAGCTGCACTCTGCATCCCTCCTCCCTTCTGAAGGGTCCAAGCCTGCACTTCTGGATTCTTCTTCTCTTGTTACGTGTAAGATTCCTTTTGCTAACACTTACGTGCACATCTGGATCACCCCTGCACAGCAGTCTCCCCCTGGCTGTTACAAACCAGGCCACAGGCAGGTTTTACAAAGTGCCACAGTGAAGTTTCCCCACAAACCCTCCTTACACACCCACTCCACCTGTGAAGGGATGTGCCCCACTGCTGCCAGCACCTCAAGAGTGTGTGCTCAGAGCCAGTGCCTCATGGCATGAGGTGATCAAAAGCACTGGTGACTACCAAGACATTTAAAATTACAAGAAAACTCTGCTTCTACACAATTTTTCCTCAAGAAAGGCAAATGATTTGACCAACCATCAACAGTAAGATGTTTTCTTCCTAACAATCTCCAGACCCCAAGCTGCTGTTTCTTGTAGAAAGTGGCAGGTCACACAAGTGACCTTAAGTGCTCTTATTTTCTCATCTCAATGATTTTACTAAGACACAGAAATCAGTCTCACCTTGTAGCATTCCTTTTGTCTTCTTCTGAAATCAGGAGCCACACAAAATCTGCGTAACTCATGCGCCCTTCCTTTTGAACTTCAGTGCCTCTAGAAGACACACCAGAAAAAAAAAAATCACCAGGCCCCTAAATATTCAGGAGGTCATCAAAGATATTTTTCAAATCATTAGTGAGAGAAAATGGGGCACTGTCACCCATTTAGCCTGTACTCCTTGCAACCTGCAGCACCAGGCACAGCATTTGCTGCCTTTTTATCACTGCAGAGCTGAAGCTCATCTGCCACATCCCCTCCCACAGCAAGTCCCTTTTCAGAGACTTCAAAGCAGTGCTCTCCAGCTATCCCTGTACCATGTCCTCCACCTATGCCCAGTTACCCCATCCTATGGGATTTTTATTTTGTTTTCTTAAGATACCCAGAAGTCTCACTCCATGTTCAGGCAGCTCCAGCTGGAGCACCCTGTTGGTAACCATTCTGATCAGGGGCATTTCTGAGAGTAACTTGTATTTCTCAGCCTGACAGAAATTCTCTTTCCTTCTTCCCCCAAGCAGAGTGCTGTTCCTTACCTCACCACGGCGCCGCTGAATATCCGCTCAATGATCCTGTTTGACAAAGCTGGAAACAAGGAAAGCACTGAGAAAATGAAGCTACAGCTCACAGGAATAACTACAATCAGTTGTTCATGCTGAATCCGCACAAAGCCCTTTCCCATTGTTAAAAGAAGGCTCTAATTACACTGCCTAACCACCCTCTGTTTAGCAGCATTTTCTAAAACCTCAAGATGATTCTCTCAGTGCATCTGCCTTTGTATCCTTCCAAACACCACACTGTCCCACAAAGATGGCAACTGTTATCTGGATCCTTGGAAATGGGCATGTTACTCCTACTTTGCTGCAGTAGGATTTGTCACATAGTAGAAGGAGACTATCCCAGTGTGTACTGCAAAAGAAGTTCAGTTATCAAGCAAAAAATGACACATCAAATTCCTACAAAACACTTTTGAGGAAAGGACAGGCTGTGGCAACCATGCTGCAGGGAAGACAATGAAACACCAGCATAAAGGTGAGGCTCTGCCAGCCAGGAGATACGTGGGATAGATTGGCAGAGCACAAGCCAAGCAGCAAGTACCAGTTCTGGGCAGGATTTGCACAGTGACCTCACCCTCCCAGACAGCCAAGCCCCACCTGGACTCCTTCTACACGTTCTCCATCACTCCTGTGGTCCTGGCACAGTTCTGGCACTGCAGCCAGGCAGACCCAGCCTGCCCCACCCCTCAGGCGTCCTGGCACAGCTGACAGGCTGCTGGGCACTGCACCCATGGCTTCTCCCCTTAATCCTTGGCTCCCCAGCACCTCAGGGCTCTCAAGCCTCCTGTGCAACAAATACTCCATCCCACACTGCAGCTTCCCAGCAGGGACCATTTCCCCTATCACCCACCCCAAGGGAGGCATTCCTCCATCCTTACCCACCCAGCTCTGTGATCAACACTCCCGAGTCCTGTGACTGCCACTCACCCAGAACCCCCATGGCCTCCCCATAAATGCCCGCACTTGGAACACATGGGCGTTTTAGCCCTTTGTGGATTTGTATTCCATTAATTTATCTATGGCCCTTGAACCTTCGAAAACAAACAGCATCTGCTCAACTTGTGGAAAGGAAGATCCATGCTGAACTGAAGAGATACTCTCCAGAGTCCATCTGCAAGCTGAAATCCCCCAGGCTTCATTGGACTCTGGAATTCCTCTCATGCATAACTAGACTGCACTTCAACAATCTCTGCAGTTCACACGGGCTCATCCTTATTGTCCCTACGCCCAAGTTCCTGAAAAGCCCTCAGTGAAAAATGAACAAGTTCCAGGACATTATTTTAGCCTGTCCTCCTGGCAGTGACCCACACATGAACAGAAGCTCCATCTGTAGCTACTCATGCAGAAAATAACGTGTCCTGCAGTTCTCTGTGTCTAAGCTTGTACAACTCCTTCTCTAAATCAGCATTTATTTAAAAGATGGGTGGCTCCATTTAAACTTTTTTTGAGGCATCAAATTAACAAAATTAAAGGCAGGATTTATTCTTCAGTAGGAACATTATATTTTCAGCAATGCCCTCACCCCACCACATCTGCAGGCAGCATACCTTGATCACTGTACCTAGCCAGGTCCTTCTGGCTGATGTAAAGGTCATGGTCAGTGTCCAGCTCCCAGAATTTGCAGTATATAACATAAAAGTGCTCGTAGGAGAAGTAATCTGTGATCTGATTTATGTCATCCTCCTCTTCCAAGAGAGCAAGAGTCTGAAAGGGTACAAATACAGTGGGAAGTTAAACCTGGATGAAGAGGCAGCTCAGCAACTGAAGTGCTCCAGTTTCTCATGAAGCTGGGTGAACACAGCCCTGAGACCTAACGCAAAGTGCAGCCTTTCCCTGACAGATGTGATTCCTGTATTCCTTAGCAGGCACTTAGAGAGCACCTGGCTTGGCCATCCTGCTTAGCACAACATCTCTGCCACTCCTGTCAACAATTTCTGCTCATTTTCAGCTGTAGTGAAGAGTGAGGCAGAGAAACAGGAACACAAACTGCTGTGTCAGCTGGGATCCACGGTCTGGGAAACATTCCTGACCTGCACCAGACACTCTCAGAGCCACTTCCAGCAGCAAGTCCACAGTCCTCCAGAGAACTGAGATACATCTTTACACATCACACATCCCTGTCTGCCTCCTGAAGGGCAAAATCAAGTCTTGTTCCAGACTCACACCTGGACTGGGGCAGGAGGGATGGACTCCAAACCAATCACAGTGACTTCCCTGTGCTGTCGCTGGCAGGAATCATTCTGGTTTAACTGGGAGGCTCAGACAGATTTCCAACCATAATATCTGGTGACATGTCTTATTAGGAAACATTTAGTGCTTATATCCATGTTTCACTCCCACTTCACACCTTCCTGTCCTTCCCAGCAGCAAGAGGGCATTGCATGTTTCCCAGGGCCACCTCCCTACTTTTCTTTTTGGTGTTGAGGCCACGGGACACCAGAAGCCTTCTTGTCTAATAAATCGTGGCTTCAGTGGGCACAGGCCTGGCCTCCTCCGCCCTCACAGCCTGAGCTACCCCAGGGACTGGTGTCCTCACGCAGGCAGGCTCAGTGGCCCTGCTATCCATAACCATAAAAACAGATGCTGTGCTATGTGTTGGCACTGGTATTTCAATATCAACTTCCAGCCACCTCCACATCCAAGCAATCCAACTGAATCCAAACAAAACTCTCACCTTCTGCTATCCAGCAGGTTCGGTGAAGTTTCTGGCAAGAGTAACAGGATGGCACTGCCAGACCCGCACTGTTCTGACTTGCTGACACCCAAGTCCAAACACCTTTGATCCATCCCTCACTGGCCTCTCCAGACTGTGTGTGTCTCTCCCTCTCTTTACAGACGGTAATCACTCGGGGAGCTTTTGCCATAACTATTTTTTTCTTTTGTTAGCTCACACCCAAAGATGCCATTTACACATGTAAAGTTCAGCAAGGAGCTGAACTTCTCTGCTGCAGGAGATGGAAGAGTAGATACAGAAGGAGAAAAAGGGAGAGAGTGTTTAAAGGGAGAAAATGAGTGAATAAAGATGCAGGATAAGCTGGGAAGATTTATTTGTAACAGAGGTTGGGAAGGAACTGGGATTCCAGGGCTTGGACTGGCATGAGCCAATTCAAAAGAGCACTCATTTTTCCATTAGCTGATGGGGTCAGTAGGGGAGATGATGTCTAAAAGCAGAATGTGAATTCATACTTGAGGGGTTTGAGGAAGACAGCACACTACACCTGGAAGGGCAAACAGGACACAGGAGGGAAATCTCACTGTTTCATCCAAGTCCTTCACCTTTCAGCCTAAAGACTTTCTGGCTCTGTAGGTTGGGCTGGACATGAGCAGCCTGAGAGTTTTAACCTGGTGTTCTTTTGGGCAAAATACACAGAGGACAGAGATCCAAATCCTGACATAAGGACACACTGCAGGCACTGCAACAAGAACTAAGCTCCATTCATTATCCTGGGGAGATTAGCTCCTGACGTGCCTCGTCCTGCAATTGCAAAGATGTTCCTGACCAGCTGTCAGTGGGCTGAGGGCTGCCTGGGAGGCAGGAAATTGGCTCTCCTACCCCTGGCACTTCTGCAGCTCTTCTTGGCTGCTTGCGAGCCACTTCACAGGGGTGCACTGCTGTGTCCTGCTTCCCTTCCTGCTGGCTGGACCAGGAGCCAGGCTGCTCCATGGGCCTCAGAGCTGGTGCATGCTCACGCCCTGACCTTCTCTCAGTGCCCTGGGGCCACTCCTGTCCCTGCTCTTCTCACCTCAACTCAGCTCCTCCAGTAGCCCCAGCAGACTCCCGGCACTGAGCACTTGGCTCATCTCACTGCAGCCCAGGCACAGCTCCCTCAGCATCCAGCTACAGGAACAAGGAATGCTGCACTCTGGATCCTGTTCCCACAGAAACCCACGTACTTGCAAGAAGTTGCTTTTCCTCAGCTCTGTTAGAGTGATCTTCCCCGACCAGGATCGATTGACTGTGTAGAATATCCTCTGTATAACCTGCAACACATGAACAGTGCTCTTGAAATCAACTCCTGAAACACAGCAGTTTGGGAATTTAAATGGAGTACCTCGGTTTATTCACTCATTCTAAGGAGACTTCTTTTTGAAAATTGTTTTGTGATCTTTCTGTAGATACTGCTATCCTTAATTGACTACACAGTCTGAAAGCAACATTTGCTTCTTAAACAGTATCATCCCTTTCCAGTCTGCAAATGTTTTCACTGCTCTCAATTCACCTCTTTGGGCATGCAGATGTGTTATTTATTGCAGGGAACATGTTCAAAAGTGCTGAAGAATCACTTTGAGTTTTTCAAGTTTAAGGGGCCGTAGTTTGTATGAAATAGGGTTCTAGGAAAAAAAAAAAGACTTCTGATTCTTCTGGTTCCTGCAGAGGAAGCAGGGCACGTAAATGAAAGACACAATTAATGTCTGACCCATTGTAACTATAACAATGTCTCGTGTTCCCAGTGCCTCTGCTGAAAGTAAGCAGGAGAGGTTCTGTTTGCAATTATTTTGGGCAGGTGTTAACCTCATTTGCCTCCTTTCCAGATCTGCCTCTGCTGCAAACAGCTCCCAGTGTGAGACTGAGCTCACTCCCAAGCTCCTCAAAAAGCAAACAGCCCTTCCCAATCTGCTCCTTGTCAGCTGTCAAGTATTGTCACAGAGAGGGGAAAACAAACGTGTGACCAAGCACATGCAAGAATAAACCTAACAGGGCAACCAGCAACAAATAAATATCACCAGCACGAGAAAGGAAGAATAGAATTAATCTGACAATCAGCACTGAAATCTTGTTGACCAAACCTACTACAAACCTTTGATGTCTCTGACATGTTGGCACATTATCCCAGAATTTTGGTAACCTTTAGTGCACGCTGTTCCAACACAAAAGTTAACTTTACACAGCAATGTGGACATTACAGGGATTCATCCAGCTAGCAGATAAAACGGAATGGATTCCTCTCTTAGCCAGAACTAGTTTCAAGTGGGCAACCACTACCGAAGGGTCATGTTTGGACTCAGTCACACAAGTGCTGGTTCTTAGTCCAAAACAGGTCCAGAACCAAATATGAGATTGCTCCCAACAGTCCACTTTGGGATACACAGTGAGACAGTAATTGCTGATGGCACACACAACTCTGAGAGCAACAAGAATGATGAGAGGAATCAAACGTATCCTGAAAAGAGAGAATTAATAGATTCAACTTAGCTGAACATGACACCTGTTGGTAACACTGCAGGCCCTTCATCACTCCAGGCCTAAGAGGTGGATGCCCTTCTAATGTTGGGTGTCATTTAAATTAAAAACAAAGCAAACAAGAGATCCATCCTAACTGTAGCAATCACTGAGCAATGCTCTGTGGCCTGTGTAGCACAAGAGGTCAGACTAGGTAATTACAATGATCCTTTCTGGTCTTAAGCACAATATTTGTTTCTTCTTTCATGCCTCTGGCAGCCACTGCCATTCTGGACTCTATTTCTGGACTTTGTTTGGCTTTTGCTTCCAAATTGCACAAGAGCTCAGAGACTGGAGTGGGTCTCGCCTCACGCAACGCCCATTATTACACCTGACAACTTTGTAGCAACTCTTAAAAATACAGGGTGTTCACACCATTCCAAGGACTCAAAAATAGCAATCCCAAGAATCAGAAACAGGACCTCATACCAGTAATTCTTCTTTTCCTCTGCCTGCAGGGTAATAAAAAACAACAAACTATTCCCATTTGTGACACATAAAAAACCTGTTTCTCTACCAGACCACATTGATAAAGATGTTCCATCTGCTTCCTCCTCACCTATCTGTAAAAATAAGCCATTCAGAGGTAAAATGGGATCTCTTTTCATGTCTCTTACCACGTCCACTCACTCAGTACAGGCTTTATTATTCAAATAATGGTCCAGTTTCAGTGGAGAATACATCCAGTACTGAAAATCTCAGTACTTCTCTTTCTTTTCCAGTTCGTAAACACCAAGCTGTCAAAAAAAGCATTTGGGAAACATCCTAGAACATCATTACCCAGCCTGAGATGATATGCAGCATGCAAGTCACACTTGTCACTTAGGCCATAACTGGCTTCATTCTTCTGAGTTCAGTACATAACCATAGACCCACAGAACATCCTGAGTTGGAAGAGGGCACAAGGATCATGGAGTCAAATTTTCAATTAGCCTTTGGAAGGAGAAGCCTCTTTCTACTTGCCCATTATCCTCATGTAATTGACCTCCAGGCCCAAACCATTCACGGATGAGTTCCAGACCTTTCCCCAGTCTTCCCACAGAAGAACAAAAGCAATACCATTTCTGGACAAAACAGGAATCTTTATTAATCCCTGTGGCCATTGTCCCCTTACACATTTGCATTGGTGCTACTGTATAAGCTGAAGCACTTTTCCACAAGCTTTAATCTTTAAATTGTTTTTAGTTCACAGCTTTCCAAGAGCAGCATGCACTGCTAACTCTGAGCCTGGTTTGGACATTCGGGGAGAAGTCACACTAAAGCTTTACCACAAATGCAACAGGATATCCTGTGATGTTCTGCATCATCTTCACCAGCTTCAGGAGTTGTCTCTGTTGAAACAAACACAACTGATTTAGTAATACAGTGGCCAATAAAACAGATACAATACAGATAAAATTCCAGCCTGTTGTATCCAAAAGGCCTCTTCTTTAAAAGGTGCTGAGGTGGCAGTAAGAACTGAAAGGTGCATACACACCTTACCCATCCTAGACTGTGAGGTGACTCTCGAGGAGATTTCAGTCAAGTGATGCTGTACCCACCAATGAACACAAAGCCACGTGTCCTTATGGCCCTTGTCTGTAACACAAACATGAACTGTAATTCTTGTGTGGCAGCAAATACAGCATTCTGTCTCTGTAAGGAGGTATAAGGCACTCTACCTTGAAGCAATGAAAATGATCCAAGTGGTCTCAAAATCCAAGGACAAAGCTGTTTACTTCATTACCTGCTGGTGGAAATACTGGATTTTGTAACCTTAAAGAGGGACGTGCCAAACTGTCTGTGAAAGGAGAGGTGAGCAATAGGAACTCCTGCTATCAGAGAGCAGAGCCACTGCTGCAGAGGACCAAGTGCTGCCCCTCCAGATGGGCACAGCCTGCCCAGCGGCCTCCTGCCTCCCCAGGTGCTGATCCTGCTTCAGCCCAGGGGGATTCTGCTGTCGGCACAGACCCCCAGAGCAGTGCTGAAGGACAGCTCATCTTTGTCAGGTGTGCTGCTCCACAGCCCTCTCCTCAGCTACAGGCACCACCATTCCCTGCTGCCTTCGGAGCAAGCCTTGGAATCCACCTCTGTCCCAGCACTGCCAGTAAGGGTGCCCAAAGGCTCTGGCTGCAGCAGGAAAGCACAGTGGACATACCAGCAGGATCAAGAAGCACTGAGGAGCTCCGTGTACTTATGAGAGTCTGGTTCTGTGACTGCTTTGGTGACACAGCACCGAGCCCCGGCACCAGGGAAGTGGTGGAAAAGGAGAGAGGAAGGAAAAGGTGCTGCCCTTTAGTAGCAGCCTGCACTTCAGTTATCTGGAAGTGGAAGCTCAGCTTCACACAGCTGGTCTCAGCCACACCGTGCAGTGCCCCTGGTGACTCCAGAAAGGGCAGCAAGGGTGATCACATGAGGGATTACTCTACAAAGACATTTGTTTCTTGCCTGAAAAACACCAAAGCAGTGTGTGATTTAGGAGAAACCCATAAAGGCAGATGCAGAGAATTGCCTTTGTCAGCAGCCAGGGCAACCACACATGGCATTGACCGGTGGATACTGCAGTCAGAAACCAACCCTAGTGTGACCTTAAACCTTTCAGTCTCACCCCTTTCATGCACTTGAAACACCAAATAGCAGGGTGCACGTGCCACAGGCACTTTCCACACTCACCCATTCACATGCCTCCATAATTCCCAGGCCATTCCGATACCTGTTCTGGCTTAATGTTTACGTTGTCTTGCTCCACAGGGACTAAACATGTTGATTATACACTGCTGTTCACTGTCATGTTCATTGCATCTAAAACACTTAGAATGGATTCTCATAATACATTTTCATTAGTGTGACAGTTCAGGGTTTGCCCTGAAGAAGTGTCTTTGTGCCATCTGCTCCTTTCAGGAAAGGAACAAGCCTGTGCGTGCCAGCAGCCTCCCAGCTGCCATGTGTGGTGCAGCTCCAGGCAGGCCATGGCAAGCAAACAGGACAAACTTTGGGCCCTGAGCCCTGTTGGGATACAGCTCCCACCAGGTCTGTCATTATTTGAATTTGTTACTGCTGCAGAGATAAAACTTCTCAACATTTATACCTTTTATCCACATCCACACTCAACATGAGTCAAGCTCAAGGCTTAAAAAGAGTACAAACATGCTCAGGTAAAGTACCAGCCTAAGTGCTGACTGCAGAGCTGGAGCAAACCCTAGCGACAAACGCTCGGGGACAGAGAGCCTGGACAGGCATCCTGGCAAGAGGATGGCTGGACAGCAGATCCCTGGGGGCAAGGGGTGCTTTGTGCTGAGGAACAGTCACGGATTCTCCAAGCCTCAATGACAGAAACCTTCCAACAGGCAGCCTTCCATGTCTCAGCTGCCCAGCACAACTCAGGGTGACTTAGCAGCTCTCAAAGACCAAAGAACAACTTTTCCATTCATCAGGTCAAAAAAGATGTTTTCATAGATTTGCTTAAGACCAGAAACAATCATTATTAACCTTTTGAATAACCCCTTGCACACACGAGCAGATTATTTTTCCTTTGGAAGCAGTTGTTAAAGTACCTCATGGCCAGTAACATTAAAAACACCTGTATTTTTAAATAACTGAAGGATTTGCTGGTGGGAACAGTGACAGATCCTAAAGGGAGGCAGTGGCATCACAGGGGATCAAACAGGCAGCCTACCGTTGTAATATACCGGGAATGGAACTCCGGAGCATCCTTAAGGAACGTGAGGCCAGGATGCGTTTCCACCACATCCTGCAAGGTAAGAGAAAATAAAATGAAATAGATTTTCTTCTCCTTTTAATGCTTAGAAGTTACTGGGTTTACAAACCAATACTTTTGCTTACTCTTGAAATTATTTGCAGCATTAACAATAAAACTGAAATATTTTAATCTATCAAGTGAACCTTCTATTACTGTAGTATAATGCATTTGCTGGGCAATACGCACCTGGTGGGCCAGTCTGATTTACTTAAGGACAGAAAAACAAAGGAAGAGAGTTAGTGAGTAGATGAAAACTCATTTTCATTGAACGAGACAAAAATTAATTAGTTGGCCATGCAACTATCTCTTCTCCAAGATTTTTGTTTTCCTCCATTCATTGAAGATCTTAACATTTGTTAGAACTAGGTGTCAGAAATAAACATTCCTTGAGAAAGTCTCCTTCTATGTCCAATGAAAGCTCTGTGAGCCTCAGAATGCTTACAGGTACGATTAGTGCTTTTCCATAATTCACTTGGACTACCTGTGGAGACGCCGCTTTCTCAAGACCAGCTTTTTGTAAGTCAAACACTGGCTCAAAATGCCAAACCTGCATGATCAAATCCATGGAGAAACTGCTCAGATCCTGAATGAATCAGTTCAGATCCTGTATGAATCAATGCCTGTGTAATTTCTCCATGTCTGACTCCTCTACCCTTTAAAGGTGTTCCAAGTTCTGCTGTGCCTGTTCCATGCCATGGTGCCCTCAGGGGTGCGATATGCCCAAATTTTGGGCAGTGTAACAGGATGTCTGAGATGGTGGCATAAATCAGGATAATTTTGCTGATTTCTGGCTGACTGATAGACAGACAGGACTGTGCACACCTTGGATTGCACCAGGAGCTAAAGAGGAGAGCTGCAATCCACCAGGAAAGGCGTGCCCAGTGGAGAAGAGATGAAGAGCAACGTGAGAAAATTTACCCATCACGGCCCTAGTTCTGTTTGAGAGACAGAAACAGCCAGTGCAGACACAAAATCTTTCCCCAAAGCAGCATCTCCACAGAGGTTTTGCCCAGAGGACAACACAGTGTGAGAAATCTAGAGATGTGTGGAAAAGATCAGAAAAAGTACAATAGCTGATCTGATCAGAGGAGCAGATGGAAATGATTTATAGACACTATAGAGAAGCCCTAAAGCTATCCAGAGGCTGCCTAAATGGCCACAAATAATTAAAACAATGATACCTCGTTAAAAATTAATGAAAAGGAAAGAAAGACATGAAATGAGGATGTACAGATTTGGCCTGAATACTGGGGAAAAAATAAGCAGTGAGATTTGTGCACTAGCAGGTTTAGAGGCATACACAGAACAACTGGAACTGCAGATATGCCAAGATTTCCATGTGATACTGTATCTGGCTAGACAAATTCAATCATAACTGTCTTGCCAAGCAACTTTTACAACTTTTCCAATAAGTTTTTATGTTGTGCTTGACTATCAACAGCAACAAGCATTTTTCCCAATATCCACATAGAGAAATGGGGCAAATTCCAGCCTGGTTACCAGGCACTGATAAATATGAATCCTGACCAGTCCTCAGTGCCTTTAGCAGGATTTGCAGCTGGTTGGCACTTAAGCACTTAAAAAGCTTATTTCTATTCCACTCCAAAATGAACCCCACCCAGGTGCTGTTCAAACCAAAGGTTTGCTCGTCCTTGGTAAATAATTAATGCAGTGGAAATAAAGAAGGTGCCAAGTGAACGCAGCTCTGTGCCCACCCTCCCTGGGGAGCTGTGGCAGTACCTGGAGCAGCGGGATGAAGTCCTCCTGTTGTAGGCAGTCACAGCCAGACTTCGCCAGAAGGGAAGTGAACCTGGAGGCATCATCGTGGCAGTTCCGCAGGATTCTGAGAGAGAGGGGAGTAGTTACTCCCAGCCCTTCGAACCTCCCAGCCTGCCAGGAGCCCCGGGAGGGTCACAAAGGGCCTTACAGCACAATACACCTGCCCTGGGAATCACAGAAAAGCTGACCTCAGACTACCAGCACTTCCTTCAAGGTCTTTTAGCTGCACCAGGGCACCCAGTAGCGATTTTTTCCAGGTTAACACTGTTCTGGTAAAGCAGGTTTCTTACTAAGCAGCTGTGGAATCAGAGTAAGTAACCTGACTGTCGCCAATGCTGTAGGCTCACTCCAAGTGAGCGGCACCAGCCCAATGGGATGCCACAGGATGTGCTCTCCAATGTAACCCTTCACTACACTGCAATATCTGGGGAGATTGCCAAACTACAGGGACTGAATATTCACTCAGAAAAATCACTTCTCAGAAGGAAAAAGGGCATCCCTTGTTAAGGGCATCCATTTGGAGCTGTGCACCATAGCCATAGAGAACAGCCTAATGAGGGCATTAGTAGGACTGAGTATTTGGAGAAGTGTGTAAACTCAGTCCCCTTTAGTTAACGGTGTGCATCTGACACACCAGTTCTTGTCTCTGTCATCTCACACAAAATACTGCACTGACTGAAGGTATCACAGTTATGTGATTCACTCCAGAGAAACTCATCAAGAGAGGAACTCCATGCCATTTACCAAACACTGGTAGTAGAACACAGCATTTGGATATATCAAACACTATGTTGTTCACATTGTATTAGGGAAACTCAGAAAACTACACTGTTTTCTTCAATAACTGTGAAAATACAAATGCACTGTAATTATTTACTGTGAGTGATTATTCACCACTTTCCTCTCATGAAAGTGTATGAACACAGTACTGAACTGGCTGTAGTTCTCCTGCAGAGATCACACTAGTTTGTTTCCTGTGAATTCTGGCCTCATCACTCTGGGAAAGGCAGACTTTACAAAAAAAGGGTTCTTTTAAATAAGCAAAAAAAGATTTAGCAATCCTGTTGGCTGCACATTCCTATCATGGTAACTGTCAATTAACAGATATATTCTAAATCAGCTGCAGAAGGAGGTGCTAATGTTTTAGCTTAAAAAATCTGTCACATAAAGATGAATTCCAAAGCCCTGTTTTAACCACAAATTAGAAGACCTGACATTCAATAAGTGGTTTATATTGAGCAATTCCTATAGACTTGATGAGCAGTGAACATGTGGTGTTTTGAGAAGTCAGTCATCTACTAAGAAGCTTGAAAATAGGCTTCAGCAACTAAAGATACCTGGTTTAAAGTTACACCTGTGTTCACATAGCTGCAGTTGAACTTTACCAGGAATACTACATTTCTTCTGTTTTTCAGCTTTCCAGCAAAGATTTTGTAACTGTCAGAGGGGAAGAGGAGGGGATAAAAAAATATTATCTTTCTAAAAGAGCAATTAAGTGAGAAAAGCATACAAAGCTTGGCTTGGAAATGAGGTGGTTAAAAGGATACAGAACAGGGACATGACCACAATCTGCAAATATCTGAAGGATGTGAAAATCAGAGAAGTGAAAATCTGGTATCATACATGAGGTATTAATTAGGAGTAATTGGAGGAACCTAAGGAAGGAAAATATATTGTCTGTGTCAAGACAAACTTAGAGATCATAGTCACCCCTAACATTTTTGTAATTTTGCCAGGGTAACTAGAAGCTGTTTTGACAACATCATCACAGGAAATACTTTGGGAATTCAGGGTTAAAGGCTACGTCAAGAATCTGAGGAGCAACCATTAAGTAAAAAATTAGAACTCTCTTTGGAGAGGAGATGGAGACGCTGTTCAGGTGTTTCACAAAGTAGACTAAAGCCTGAATTGCCCTGGAGGGAAAAAGATTAGGCAAGAGAACAAGTCTGCTCCATGTCAGAGCTGACTCCAAGCACAATGCATCTATACAGAGCTCTCCCTTTCCACAGTTAGTGGAAGTGACTGTCAAGCCCCACAGGTGAATTCCACTGCTTGCCTGGAGAAGGTGGTAACTATTAAAGCTCCCAGAGTACCCAATTGTATGATGATGCTTTATTCCACAATCCTCTCTTTC
Organism: Eulacestoma nigropectus; assembly: GCA_013397775.1. Taxonomy (NCBI): domain Eukaryota; kingdom Metazoa; phylum Chordata; class Aves; order Passeriformes; genus Eulacestoma; species Eulacestoma nigropectus. The sequence goes on from VZTE01002465.1 coordinate 266,766, forward strand.
TGTCCTGTAACATTATCACATGCCTCCTCTCCCAATTCCCAAATGGCACTTGCTTAGTGCACCAGTGTGTAGCAGCAATAAGGCTGGGCACAAATATACCCCAAATCCACAGATGTCTACCAGCTATCTCAGAACAGCTGACATTTCTGGGGCGCTTGTAAATATATTTTATACACCTACTAATTAAACACTTCTTACTATCTATACAATTACTTCCAAGTTTGTGGATGTCACATGGAAAAAAGAGAGTCTTGGGGGGAAAAAAAACTTAAGCTGATGAAAAGTCTGGTGGAAAAGAAGAAAAAAAAAAAAAAAAAACCCAAACAAAAAAACCCGCACCTTGTATGGCAGGCTGATCTTTTTCCAGAAAGAGAGTTTTGCATTTGCTATACTCACTTTCTCCACATGGACACAAAGGAGTGCACAGAGACACGTCCTGTCCTCTCTCCCCCCGACGCACTGAACAGAGGTGCTTTCCAGTAGAGTGGGCAGCCACAGATCTGTAAGAAAAAGCCAGGTCAAGGAGGAATACAAAAGCAGTCCCAAGAGGAACCTGCTTGTTTACACACCAGATTCACCACTGAGACTTTACATAAGGGAAATAAAGTGGTAATGGCTTCCTGACTCACCTGTGTGCCAAGGTTGAGAATCCACACATAACTTTCTACTTTGTCATGTGCCTTTTCTAGTGGCTGAGAAACACGTCCTCTCAGGCTAGGAAAAGGATCTGGACTACTCAAGCTCTTAAGCTTTGTCTTTGATTGAACTGTTTAGCACAATTCTGTACAAAGTGGAGTGGAGAGACAGGCACCTCCTTCCAGGACATTCACACCAGCTACCTCCCCACCCACCCTAAAAGAGGAGGGCCCATTCTCTGTATGGGATGACTTCTCACTGGCAGCAAGGCAACCTCAAGTATAATTACAGACAATTAACAAGTAAATGCCTAAAGGTGAAGTAAATCCCATCCTGCAATTTTCAGTGGAGTGCCTTCCACCCAGCACAGTCCGTTATTTCCAACACTGCAAGATCTCAGCAGGGGAACACAAAAATGAAAGCACACATGGAAAGAGACTGATTCCAGCCAAAGGACTCCCTGACCAGCACTTTTGAACCAGCCTCTGCAGAGGCTGCTGGCTCTCAATGGCAATCCATGAAAGCTCTGGCACTGAGGACTCTCCAAGGCCTTGGCAAAGCAGGCTTGGAAATGGTGTCAAACATTCAGCTGCTCACACTGTCAAGCACCTTCCCTTTACCACAAAGACCTTTCCAGCCACTGTCCTGACTCCAGACAAGTTATCAGAGTATCCACAAAACACTGGCCTTGGAGGGAGCACAGCTGACTCAAGCCGGATCCAGGCAAGAAGGATGTTACAGCAAATGGAAGCAGGAATATTTTGAAGAAGCAGTTGGGGCATCATTTCTGCCACAAAGTCTTTCACCTCTTCTGTTAAGCAGGACTATCCTGCAAGTCCATTCTCAGCTTCCTGTCCAGGCCTGCAGGTTTCTTTGGGAATCTTAATCAGCCCAAGAACTGCTTTTGGATTTATCCATTTCATGTCAAGCAACAGTGCTTTTACAGGTGTTTGGCTCCTCTGAGGAAAGAATGATGTTCATTTTTTGTTGCTTTCTTTGTGCAGCTGGTTTTGAAGCATTTATTTCAGAACCCCAAATGGCACCACTGTCAATCTCATGGAACAGAACCCAGCCTTACAATAACTAAGTGGCAAGGAGCACATTCATGTAGAGACCAGATGGAAAGGCAGAGGTCTCTTCTGCACCACCCTCCCACTTTTCCCGGTTCAAACATGTTTTGGTCAAGCAAAGAAGATTTCCCATTTATATTTTCAGAGCAGGTTTACAAATAATGTGACTAGATTCCTCTAAAAACAAACAAAACCAACCTAGTCTCTCCTTTCAGGAAAACCTTCCTTCTTGGAAAACAAGTGCTGCTCTTGGAGAGAGCGTCATTGCCCAGTTTACAGTGCCAGAGATGCATTCAGAGCAAGCTGAACATCCAGGATGTGTCTGACAAATGCTGGGTTTAGATCAGCAGCACTGCAAACTGCGGCTGAAGGAAAGGGAAATAGAAGGGACCATCTGCAGTGTGCTCCCACACAAGTGCTGTGTGCTGTCCCCTGAAGGCAGAACTCATCACTAGCTGTACCACCTGCCTTGTGGATACTGAACATGCACAGCTCAGGGGCTGGGGGCTGACTGGGCATTTCCCCCTTCCACATCCAGAGAGCTGGAGGCTGGAAGCTGCTTCCTCACACAACAGTGCAATAGCTCATGCTAGCTGAGCAGGACAGCTACAAAAAGCCACAAAAAGAGCAGCTGGCACTACCTGAAGCCACAGAGGCAGACAAGTTTCTGCCTCTGAGTTTCTCAATCTTCTGGGCAGAAATAAAAAGGAACAGAAAAACAAAAATGCAAAATTTGTATTTGCTAAGAAATCTTAAAGAACTGTTTCATAAATCAAAGCAAGAACAAACACACACATCTGAAGTGACAATCAGCAAACTGAGCTCATTTTTGTTTACTATTATCTAAACAAAAAACTTCAGATCAAAAGGATAATGGTTCTTCTTTCCCCCTACAACAGCTGTGAGATAGACTGAAACGAATACAAAGTATCTCTCCCAAAATAAAAAACCTAAAGAATAGAATCACAGAATCATTAAGGTTGTAAAAGACCTCCAAGAACATCAGTGGTTACCTTAGCAATTTTCCCCATTTCACAGATGTTTGCTTTCTCATCTTCAAACTCTGTAAAGGCCTCTTCAATCCTGGCAATGATTTCTTCATGATTAGTGCAGACATTCGGGAGTCCTTTAGGAAAGTAGAAACGTGGAATGTTTATGGGCACAGGGGTACTGCTGGTGGCTTTATTCACAGGCAGAGGAGTGCAAGGGCCAACCACGGGCTGCAGGGGGGCTGGGGATGAAGTTCCTGCCTTCTTCTCTTGTTTACTTTGAACCTGAAAATACAATGAACAACAAACACATTTTAACGGTATGGTACACAGAGCAGGAAAAAATAGTTTGTGCTTCCAGTGATTAGGAGAAAATGAATGCCCACCAACAATTAAATTATGGCATGAGGATAAAAATGCATCTTAAATAGGCAATTAAAATTTCTGCATTATGAACCAGTGAGAATTTAGGATATGTCACACCTGCTTTTAGGCCATTTCTGAGCATTTTACATATGTAGCTGTGGATTATGATTTCCTTTTGAGTCACAGGAGAACACAGTCTGCAACTCAGCGATACCACAGACAAGGACAATGCTATTTCTTCTCATGCTAGTCTTGGTCTTGTCATTCTGCCCCATGAACAGCAAAGTATCTGCTTTTTAGTTTCCTCTTGGAACCAGAGCACCCATCCACACAAATGGCTTGCCTCAAGCATGAGCAAGCTTACATTCAAACAAGGACATTTTCTATCCCTTGGGAACATAATTAGTTTTGCCAAAGCACTGCTTCACAGATAAATTAAGAAAAGATTTTCAAGACTTCCTTCTCAATTTCAGCAAGCCTTTTATTCTGTGCCCAACTTAAACAGTCCCAGACCTGATTTTGTCAAAGGTACTAAGCACTGGTAAATCAAATTTTCCATCAGGAATTAGGAGCAGCCAGCAGAGCACCATTAGGCACTCGCATGATGTCTTTTCCTCACTCCTCTCCTGTCTGTAACAAACATATGGCTGATATGGTGATCCGCACCGGATCCCCTCTCCAATGGACCTCTAGTTCTAGCTCTACATCAGAGGCAGCATTTGTATTTAAGTACACAATGAGACCCTAAACCGGGGAATTTTTCAGACATGGGAGGGAATGTTTTTTAAACTTTGACAAGTAACTACAGCATAAGCTGCAAAATCAGCTGCTGGAATGTGGAGGGATGCGGAATTCCCTGCTCCCCCATGAAGACACTCCTCCTTGGGAAAAGGCAACAGGCTTTCCCACTGCACAATGGTTCCAACGCAAGAGTTGTTATTAATGTAGCAACATATGTGATAAGGCTCAGAAGGCAACAGTCAAGTAAATACAGCTGCGACTTTCAGTTTGTTTATTCTAACTGTTTCAAAACAAAATGGTTTTAGGATAAAGCAGCCAAGTCTGAGTTCACTAAATGCAGAAGAATGTATATGAGGAACTGACTTTGCCTTAATATTTTCTAAACTTGGAGCTTTTTTCTTAACACACACCGTATCCCCCAACTAACCATGGATTTGCTTTCAATAAGCTAAAGAAGTGAGAATTGCAAAAGCTTCTTTAAGCACTGCTTTTACCTGCAGTTTAGAATACTTTATAACCCATTCATCAGAGACCTATGAAAGAAGAGAGAGAAGGATTTTCCTCCTCTTCACTCCCCTGCTTCATGGCTCTTTCTTTAAATGGGAGGACCTTTTTCTTCTCCCAAATGCTGTCCCATTTCAGGAGCAGGAACACTGGCACACACATGCCACCAGCCAGAACACACTTTTGTCCTTAACTGCTCTGTACAGAACACATTAACCTGGAGCTTGGGGTTCTTCAAGTTGTCTTCTCCTCTGTCTTGCTACACAGAAAAAGTCTGAGATCATTTTCAGCCTTCAATATTTCTATCAATACCAGTATTCAGAGTTTGAACAGCTCTGAACCTTTGGAGAGCCAGCCTGATCACCAACGTCTGTTCTCCCTCCTGTCCTCCTTGACTCAGACCTGCACATCTTTGTGTCTGCTCCTGAGTGATGCTGGAGCTCAGAGAGGGCCAGCTGTGAGGCTCAGGGAGTTCCTGGGGCTCACGAGGGCTGGAGGACAGTGAGCATCAGCCCTGGTCACTCTGTCCCGCAGTAGGACAATGCAGGTGACCTGAGGTGGTGGCAGAGGTTAAGCTGGGGGGAGCTCTACACTCACTTTAGGAGCACAGTTCACTCGGTTAAATAAAAGACAACCCTTCTCCTGGCTTCCTCCTGCCCTTTCCTCACTGGAGCACCAAAAGCAAAGCCCAGACCAAGTGAATGTGTGTGGGGAGAGAACACCCGGCCCCAGCTCAGGGATCACACAAATCACCACTTCTACTTTTATCATCTGCCCTCACCCGCCTGCCCTGCCCAGCCAGGGCCTTCTCCAGCCAGGACCCAGCTCTGCTCAGGAGTTTTCCCTTTCTGGATCCCAGCAGAGGGGAAGTCCCTGCCGGTCTCTCACAGCACCATATTCATACAAACAATGCAAAGCTGGAACAGATCGACTGCAGCCACTTGACTTCTATAATAGGACTTCACATCAGATTGCTTGAAGGCCACTTCTCACAAACAGGTTTATTGCTCCCTAATCTCTTCAGGACACGCAGGCATTCCTGGCTGCCAGCACTGGGAGGAACGAAGAGAAAGGACTCAAACTTAACAAAAAGTTCCACAAATCAAGATGTTCTTTCAAAGGACACTGACTCTTCACTGTAACAATACAACCCCTTCCCTTACAGTACAAGGGAATGATAAAATTGTATTTTTGTTTTCTTGGAAGGTGAAGAGAAGTCCCCAAGTAGAGCACAACAGCACTGGGCCATTTTCCTCCCCTTCTGCATGTTACACACATCCCGACATGGCACACGGCCTGAGCTGACCATGCTGAAACACAACTCACCCCCTCTGCCCAGGCCTCCACCTCCCAAAAACCTGAGCAACTCCTCTGCCTCCAGGTACTCCCAGAGCCAGCAATGCTTGCTACCAGCTCACACAAGTCAGGACCACAGAGGAGATACTAATTTCCTGATCCACAACCACCACACAAGCCAGAAGGTCAGACACCTATAGGAGAAATACAGGGAATTCTGCTAGGCTTCGAAGGAGGGAGCCAGTTCGGACACAAGCTCCCAGCTGACCTTCCCAGTAAGTCTGACTCACTCACTCCTGCTCAGTCCAAGCCAAACCAGGAGCAAGCATTGCTCAGGGATAGCTGCTTTTCACATTCTGCCTCAGGAACAGAAATACAGGTTTTGAACTTTGTCTTCTTCCTTCTCATATAAGAAATGAGCTGTTGATGACATGAAGAGAAAAAAACAAGCAGCAACTAGTCCTTGAGGATTCTGTTCCCTAGAACAACCTTACAAATTAATACTCTGGGATGAGTATACCCAGATGCAAACCACTACGAGGACAAGAAGAAGTTAATTATAACTTTATGTGAAAAAAATTTAAGAAAGTGGTATGAAGGGAAATTCTGTGGAAATTCCTTGGAAATAAAAAGTTTCTTATTGCAAAAAAATTAGCCTTAAATGCTGTTTGCCTAGCAGAACACATTTCTCCAACAGGGATGTGCACGTTCAAAGAGGACAACTAAGAAAGGAAATGACAAATACTCTAATAAATCTTTTAGCTTTGTTACCAATAATTAACAGATAAACTTTTTTTTTTGCTCAAGAGAAAGATGAGATTAAAGGCCATTTTTAAATACCACTCTGTAGCATTGTGTAATTTACCCTAACTAAAATCTGTCCATCTACTAATATCACCTTTTGCCAGCCATACCATTTATTTATGGGCAGACAAAAATAGTGACATCTGTGTTATAAATAAACCAGACAGAACTACAGCCTCATTGTAGCTACATAAACAAAGCACCGACTGAACCTCTGCCATCCCAGCCTGTCTCCCAGGGATGTGCCAGTCTCAGCAGAAAACTCCATGGAAGGAAGCAGTATCACATCAAGTGCTCCAATTCTTTCTACTCCTTCCTCCTGGTCCCAGGCTCCAACAGGGTCCTAGATAATATATTTACCAGCTTCTTGCTTTATTTCCAAACGGGATACTGTAATCCTCTTTTCTAGGGTACAGTGACTCAGCCTGGGTTCTCGCAGTCCACAGTGCTGACTTAATGTCTCCTTTCATTTTTCATAGTTCCTGCCTTCCTGAAGTCTGATGGTACCTGGACACAAGCCATCCTCAAAGCTCATCAGTTCTCCACAACTGGTTTCTATCTCTCGCCCGAGACTTTTTCTTCCTTTCCCTCCCTGAAGCCCTTTCCCATCAATGAACCTTCCTGCTGCCTCTTTCTTACCCATTTCTAAGGACAGCAAGAACAAAGGCTCATCTGCACATGGCTCCAAACATCACAGAGCTATGAGAAAATGTATTTCTGGAGAGAATATTTTCTTCTAGGAAACAGAAACACAGCAGCAGAAACAAAGTCCAATCACAGCAAAACAAAAATTAAAACAAACTATACCTAAGCAACTCAGAAACCCAAAAGGATTTAGGTGGGAGTAGACACAGTGCTAATTGTAAGATTGGATCAAGTTCCTCATGGCCTTATCCAGCTGAGTTTTGCAAACACAGGCCTCACACGCCTCCACTGACAAGTGTGCCTATAGATCTTGGACATGGCCCTCAGCATCAGTTCAGGCTGGGAACCCACTGGCTGAGCAACAGCCCTGCTGAAAAGGGTGTGGAGGGGACAGTGTGCACGGGCCGAGCACGAGCCTGCAGCGTGAGCTGATCACAAATAAGGCACATTATGTCCTGGACTGCCTTAGGAGCAAGGCCAGGAAAACACAGGAAGTTGTTATCTCTCTGTCTGACACTAGCGAGGCCACATCTGGGTTCTTGGGACCAGTTTTGGGCCTTCACTTCAAAAAAAGGATGGGGAGAGACCAGCCAGAGACGTAAAGGACGGAAATCAGAAAGCTGGGATCAGGATCAGGCAGCAGGAAACACTGAGGGCTAGCCAGGGAAAGGGAAAGCCAAGGGATGGGCTAAATAAAGCCTGCAGCTCTTGGAAGCGCAGTTACAGTGACAGTGGAACCAAACTGCAGCTTGGGAAGGTTAGGCTGGAGGATACTGAGGGTAGTAGAGCCTGTGAGAGGTCATCAAGAGGGGCTGGGGGAATCCCTATCCTTGGGGAAAGCCAGTGCTGATGTGACCCAGTGTTAGAAATAGTATTCCTACAAGCGAGATGTTGAATTAGAGACCTCCCTTCCTCCCAGCGCTGCTCCGGGAGGCTCTCTGATCCTTCCATAAATAGCCCCGCAAAGGATAAGCGCAAGAACTTGAATTTCCAGTTCTTGAGATAGGGGTTTACCAACACCCTTCTCCTCCCCCGCCTTCCTGGCCAACATCTGTGTGCTCCACAAAGCACCGCTCATTCACCTCTCTGCTCCCTATCACCACCTTATCACCTTTTCACCTGCCAGCATTTTCGTTTTCTTACTGAGCCCAGCTACCTCTACTCTCAGCTCATCCCAAGCCCCAGGTATAGCCCCACAAGGCACAACATTTAACTACACCTCACTGCTGCCACGTGGGAGAACTTCCATCCCTGCCCTCCAGCCCCAGAGGTCAATTGTCACTCTGGGAACCGATTTAACCCACTTGGAAAGGCAGCAAACAGACTTGGCTTTGTTGCTGGATGATATTCTACTGTGTTACGAATTAAGCCAGCTCACAGAAAGAGCCTGTGGGGCCCAGAGCAAGAGAAGGGTGACACACGGTGAGGAGGTAGCAAGAAAAGAAGAAAAAGAAGAGGAAGATCATCTTTTTTGAATACTGCAAGTGCCCGCTGCATTATTTCACTTGCCTTGGACCGGCAGCCCCAGAGCAGTCACTCCCAACGCACTCAGCAGTGAAAGTGTTCCTGCTTCAGACCGGGCAGAGGGCTCGTGGACCAAAGCCTTGTCCATTTTTCCAGCTGCTCTGCCCAGAGGTCTCACCCCTCTCTGCAAACCCTACCCCGGCTACGTCCTTAGTGATCAGACTAACTCTGGAGAGGGAATTTAGCTGTGCTGTGGTTCCTGACAGTCTCTCCGAACTGCTCGGCCCCGCCCAAGCCATTACTGCACATTATTACCTCATCCAGTTCTCCCCCAGGGAGCGAAAAACACACGTTCCAGAGATTAACCTCTGAAATGTACTTTAACCTGTCACCAGAACGCATGAAAAAACGTGCCACAATATGCTATGGAGCAATTTTAATGCTGTATCTTAGGAAACAGCTCAACTGCTCCTAATTTCAACTTTTTAACTTCCTCACTGGGTCACCCATTATTTAAATACAGTTAAAGCTCAAGATGGGCTGTTCAGTATATCGTGAACCCTCTACATGTGGAGTGACTATATGTCCATTTGGTGTCATAGCACAGATTACTCCAGTCTTTGTCAGTTGTTCCGGAGACCGTGTACGGCAGCTGGGATTTACCAAAAACATACAGCCCTGGTACAATTTCCATTTCTTTGGCTACACCTCTCTGAACTTCAGGGTCTTTTCCAGACTAAATGATTCTATTATCTCCTTCAGCCACAGCCCAGAGAGGGTAGGAAACAGCACAAAGAAGCACCTTGAGATGGTAAAATCATAAAAGCCATAGCCAAGTAGGCTGATCTGCACAGATTTGTACAGTTGACAGCAGAACGTTGTGGTTCTTCCATATGCAACAACAAACATTCAGAGCAATCACAGAAAAAACCTCACAGAAAATACTTAAGTCTACTTAAGTTTACTTCTTACTACTTCTCCCCATTATTAAATCACTGCCCTTGCTGTTAATTTTCCCCCTTGTTTACAAAGACATTTTAACTCTGCAATCTAAGCCTGGAAGGTTTATTTTTAAACCTGCTGGTATCTAGCTGCAAATAACTTTCTGCAAATAGACACGCCTAGAGGGGACACAGATTGATTCTCTGATCCAATAAAAAAATACAAAGAAAAATATAAAGAAATGCCAAGCGTCCAAACCTGGGCCTGCTGGAAGGACTTGAGCCTCCTCTTGAATCGAGATGGAAGAACAAAGTCACAGCCCTTGGCAAGGAAAGCTAGCTCCCCTCCCAGGTCTGGGTCCCTCCGCAGAGAACTCTCCTTGATCATCATCCTGGGCAGCTCCTAAGCAGATGTTGACCTTTCCAGAAGGGGCACGGGCACTCTGTAGGAGACCACGTCAAGACCAGCACGTTGCTTTCTTGGTTTTGATTTTTTACACGCAAAAAATGGCAAATGGCTTCAACATATTATGTCTTCTCTCTCTTCACAAGGACAACATCTAGCGATTTTATCTCACTCCTGAAGCCAGAGTTCTCTATTTTAACCAATATTCAAAGTGTCTTTCAGTACCTCCAGGATCTTCTGCCTTCTTGTAATACTTTAATTGAGAAACATGATCTACAAGTGAATCTATTTCCCTGCTGGCTACATGACAGACAATCTGTCCTTGGCTTGTAATAGGCCAGGGGTGACATGGGAAAGGAAGCACCCACCACCACTACCAAGAGCTCTAAAATTAGATGCCCTGCAGAAGTGGCTAAATATACCATCTTCCCCAATAGTTCTTACTTTGTGTGCTCCAGTACTCAGACCTGAGGGGCACCCCTGGGTCAGTCAGGCTCAGCTAGAGTTAAACCAGGCTCAGCCAAGGGCCCTGCTTGTGGGATGGCAGTGGTTTGAGGTCCCTGCTGCCGAGACGATGAAGCAGAGAAGCAGCATTAGTTCCCACTCTTGACTGAAGGCTCTAATTTTCAAAAAACATCATTTTTTCCTTCTTGCTGGAAAAAGCAAATTATCTAGTTCCTTGAATGCCAAGCAAGCACATAAGGATGATCTTGGATAATAAGCTCAGTCATTCCCAAGCAGCTCTTAAGAAAACAGTTTCATAAAGACATCAAAATGCATCATTCTTGTTATTCACTTTCCCCGTATCTCTCACGAGGCGAAGGCAAAGCAATTCTCAGGGGACAATAGTCTACTTTTTCTCTGCACAACTTGGAGCAAGCAGACTTCAAACCCTTGCTCTAACTTTGTCTAGGCTCGTTAGAAATGTGTTCTCCCTCTCTTATTCTGAGAATGGTGCTGAACAAAGGCCTAAATCCAATTCTTCCCACACAAAATGAACAGAGTCCCATGGAGTGCTTCCCCTACTTGACTGCAAAGCCTGAGCCACTCTGCCAGGACGCTAAGTTCAGTAACACAGAAAAACATCCAATTTCTAGCTGCTAGGGCTTGCTCTCATCAAGGTATTGTATTTGAAATGCAAAGGTCTCAGTGAGCCTCACAACTGAAAACTTTTATTGGACGTGTGCCTCTGATGTCTTTTCCTGGGTTCCTGTAGAAAGCCCCAAGTTAATATGAAGCCCAAATGAGTACAAAGCCTAACAGAGTGGCACAAAGAGGATGGGGATGAAAAAATAACTTCCAAAAATAAAAAGGCAGGCAGGAATGTTTAAAGTGGAACTGCCACCAAATAAAAGATACACTGATCCATATGCAACACATTTGGAACAAATTTGTTTTTTCTTACTCTGACAATTCTTTTCCAAACATTAAGGCAATACTTAAAGAGCCCACGAGGCTCCACTGTACTGGGATTGCTGCAGATCTCATGCAGCAGCACGTCAGGAGGTGATTTATTGTAAATCATCTGTGGCAAGTGATCAATTACTTCACGTTCTGCTTATAGACTGTAGAGGAAATGAAGCCCAAGGAACCTCTCTGACCCTCAGCTGCATCCAGACCAGCAACAGAGACCTTTGACAGACGCATGTATTAAAAAGACACACTAATCTGGCAGCCACTAGTTCCTACTTTAAAAAAAAAGTACTTTTTAGCCACATACTTTTCATGCACAAATTAATGAGTCACAAAGCATCTCAGAAGTTTGGGGGGTTTTCACTGATAACCTGAAAAAACACAAGTAATCCAGAGGCAAGGCTCAGTGTGTCTGTATTCCAATGTTTTGAAATAGCAGGTTTCTAGCATGGTACTTCCTATCCTCAAAACACACCAGGTGGGTATAAATAAAGATATAAATATAGAGTACTATGAGAAATCAACAGTAAGGGAATCTTGTTTCAGCAGCTTCAAAGTCAACTGGACAAAACCCACAGCAGAAAAGTCTGGTCTCAGTAGCCAGACCAACTGTAGAAACCACAAGCCCAGAAATCCCTCCTTGCTGTAGGTGACCCAGGTTAAAGATGAGAGATGTCAGATTGCCTCTGTTGGCCGCCTTTCATTCTGCGATACTTTAGATTCACTTAATACTTGTTTTTATTTCAGTAACTGTTACCAACAGAAAAAAAAGCCCATAGTTTTTCACTGTTTGGGTTGAGAAGTAATGAATAATTGATGTTTGAAAGGAGTGCAGATTGTATGTATAGCTTAAATGACAGATATTATCAATATCTGATCAAAACAATTTGTAACATATGTAAGATGAAAGCCGATTTTCCAGAAAGATTTACATTATATTTTAGATGCATTTTGAGAATATACAATTATTTCAGAACAAAGTTAAAGTTACTATGACATTATAGAAGCCACTTTTTACAATTAATCACCCCATACAAGATCCATGATAAGAATATAATTCCATTTGCAAAACAAAGAAGTAAACAAAATTATGAGGGGGTAGAATTACAAAGTTACCAGGTCAACCTTGACTTTCTATGATTCAGAAACAGTTAATTCCACTCAGAGCCTTCTTTGGGCCCCCTGATTTAAGCACACAACACAGACATTTGGATACAAAAAAGCAAAGTGTGTGGCCTTGGGATGATGTTTCAGGGCACAGGGAGTTAAGAACCTTCTGAGACTCCCAGCAACACCCACCCCATCAGTCATTCAGGAGAGGCAGGATTAGACAGACGCTACCTAGAGCCCACCCAGAGGAAATGTGGAAACAGGGAACATCCTCTGGATACTTCACTCAAGGCTCCACCACCTGAGATATAACATGGTTATAAAGGTGGCCTTATCAACCCTGCAAACCCTCTGCTCCCAGATCCACGGTCCCTGGCCCGAAATGGGTTGGATCACCCACCTGACCTCAGCCTGAGCTATTCCACTTACTAAGAAGGCAGAAAACAAAAGTGTTAGTTAGTTTTAACTTGTATACAAGCACCATAGTCAGTATAAAGAAGGATTCAAAACCATACAATAGGAAGCAGAGGCATGGAAGAGAGAAATGGGAAGCAGAACTGCTCTTTCTGGCTCACTACAACACAAGTAATCTTTTTGAGATACCCAACAGCAGAGGGACAACAACCAAAAGGGCCTCTTTGTATCAAAGCCTGGTCCTCACCTCTGCTCCCAAAATTATCCATGAACTTTATTGAACAGCTCTTAAAATACAACACATGAGCAGAATACGCAGCAGAGCCCTGCACTACTCACATTTGATTCTGAAAACGGAAGTACCACGTTTCTTACAGACTTTTCTAAGGTTCTTTCACTAAAGCACCACTGCAAGCATTAGCTGAATTTACTTTGTCAAATCAGCCATCCTTACAGGTGGCAGACCAAGGACACAGAGAGGTTACGGTCAAAAACATCCACCACTGACTTCTCCAAGGACTTTGCATACGACATTTTACTCAAAGGTAGCAGTCTTTACCTTCCAACACACCCCAACACTCAGCATTTCTGCAGGTAAGCTCAGAGCATCCCAACAGCCCCATCTCCACCTTCTTTGCTGCTTACTGGCCCCAATTTCCCCCCATTCCCTCAAACCTGCTGGTCCATCCAGGATCCTTACTGCTCTCCTCACTACAGACAAAAATACAGATAAGTACTGGGGGGCTTGCTGACCTCTAAAAGGCAACTGCACTGTTATCACTGAACTATTTTTTTCAAAACCAACATACTAAAAAATCAGCTTAAGACAGGCACAGAGAACAGGAAATCCCAAACCAAATAGTTGGGAGGTTTAGAGATAAGCAACGGAAAACTGGATCTCAGAATGGGAAATGTTGGACAGTCTAAAAGTATGCAATGCTTCCTGGCCTGCCTGAAAAAAGCGTGATGCCCTTATTATGTGCTCTGCAAAATTCATGGACTTCTTGAGTATTCATTTCCTAGTTTCTAAATATTTGGGTTTTGAAGATGAAGAGGCAAGTAATCCTATTGTTCTCTGTGGAGGATCATAACTGGGTTTATGATAAAGAGAAAGTCTGTTGCTGATATAAGTTAGCACAGATTTAACACAGATAGGCCAGCTGAGCCAGAGAACAGCCTGGTCTGAAGGATTCTCCCTCTCCTTTTTCATTGCTTAGCATTTGAGGGACATTAAATCTGTCACAACCTTCACAAACAAAATGTGTGCTGTGTTTTCATCAGTCTCAGAGCTCTGGGGTTTCTGCATGTGTGCCCAGCTATTTGATAACAGTTTTATGAGCCTTAAGAAAACACAACAAATACTTTGCATAATTGAGGCACACATGCAATACCAAATGAGAATGTACATGCAGCTTCAGTTACACCCAGAGTGATCCAGGAATATGGATGTATTCCCTAGATGCTACACCTACAGAGGGACACATCTGTGCCATAAATTGACAGCAAACTTCAGGGCAAGTGCAGAGCCAGCAGCCCACTGCCTTGTGCCCACTGCTGCCTCCAAATCCTCTGCCTCCCCAAAACAGCTCTTCTCTCCCAGGGTCTTTGGTTCTGGGCACCTGCACAAGGCAAGGCTTATGTGGCTGCACAGAGAGCAGAGCTCTGGTAGCTGTGGAGCACATGTCCATAGAAGGCAGGCTGGGAGCAAACTAACACACAGCTAGGTGGGAACAGGGGAACACAACCTTCCAAGGCACCACACTGAGAAGCCACTTGGCAGCATAAATGTATCCCATTTTCAAGCATTATATAAAATCTGCCACAAAGCCAGTGTCACGCTTCATCAAACACATTTTTGTTTGAAGCTCACAAGTTAGAAAATTTTGTAAATTAACGTACAAGGCAAGAGTAGATATTACAAGGGATTACTTTAGAGATTTTGGAGCTGTTTAATTCTACACTCTGAGGAAAAAGATTCTTTCCCTTGCTGGAAATATCACAATACCATTTTCTGTAAGCAAAGTTGCCCAGAGCAACAACAGAAACTCTTGGAGAGCCTGGTCTAAAAGGATCTCAGCACCATCATGCAGGGTCAGACACATGCCATGCACCCTCTTTCAGAACTGCACCAAATTTTGGGGGAAAGTGGCCAGCTTTGAAAACATGCACATTATGCTCCAGCTGGGAGAAGCTGTGAAAGTTCACTTACAACCTGGGCACTTCTTCAGTGCCTATGTGGAAGATGGATTTTGTAAATTGAAGTCCTCTCTACGGTTACTGCTTACTTGGAAGTATGGCAACAAGTTTTCTTGAAATTCGGCAGTTGTTACCAAATGAAAAGCACTGAGTGCTCGGCAGACTGCCCTGGCTTCCCTCTAAAGCAGGCTTCCATGAAGACCCTTTTTCCTGGGAAAACCTACTCCTCATCTGAGATACAAGCAATGCAGACTCCACATGATTCCATGCAATGGGGACAGGGAAAGCAAAACTAAATCCTCTTGAGATTCTGTCCTTTGTCCCATGGAGGATTGCTCTCTTTAGGAACCAGTCATGAGCAGGACAACAAAGGCTGCCCAGAGATGGGAGAGAGGTGGAAGAATCAGTTCTCACTGAACTGCTGAGAGGCAGCCCAATACTTGGTCCCAGAAATAAAGTAATTATTTATACTTATTAAAGTAATTATTACTACCCCCTATTATAAGGGACCCATTTAAACCACAAGCAAACAGTCTACCAGGAGCACCAGCAGGAAAGGATCAAGCTCAAAGGTGAAATTGCATGTCAGGACCTATTTTATTTTCTCATGGGTTTCAGTTTCCTTTTTTTTGTTTGTATTTAAATAAAGGCTACATTTCTGCCAGGTTGAACACATGACTTCACACTGCAGCATTCAAAGCACAATGCATCACTTAACAGATGTAATTTA
>VZTE01002465.1:282548-311361 GCA_013397775.1 Eulacestoma nigropectus
CCATGTTTGTTTTACTCACTATCCCATCAAAAGTTTGGTTCTCTTACCTTTATTACTTCTGGGGCCTGCTGAATTGAAGCTGGAACAGAGTCTCTGGAGGCAGCCCCAACATGGCTTTTTTGCCCTGCAAGGAGGGACTGTGAAGGAGTTGCTAAAGTTTCCTGGAGAATTTGCATCACTTCCCTCTCCTTGGACAAACTTCCCTTGCCTGTCTGGAATTCCACCAGCTCCTGGGCAAAGTCCTCAATGCTTCCCAGGATACGCAGTAAAAGGGCTTTGTCATCCTCTTCCATTTTATGACCGTTGGTTTCCGTGATTTTTGACAAAGAAGAAGAGGGATCGGCAGGTTTACTTTTGGGTTCAAGAGCCAGAGGTAGAGCCTGCCTACCTTGTCTGCCAGACACCTGCAGAGAGGCAGGTTCACACTCCTTCTGAGAGGGTTCCCTCAGAGTACTCTCCATTTTCTGTGAGAAGCTCTCCAAGTCCAGCAGCAGTTTGTCTATCTCTTCCTTGTCCACCCTAATGCATGTCTGGGCTCCCTTGGGGACAGCAGCTTGGGCACCACGCAACACGGGGTCTGACACTGCTTTTAAAGGAGCCGTTTTCTTGGGAGCATCTCCTGCCGTGGCCCGCTCTGCTTTAGCATCACCAGGAAGGTCTGAACCAGCAGCTCGCTGGTAGCTGCACTCCAGGCTCTGCCAGCCCCTTTTCTGCTC
Organism: Eulacestoma nigropectus; assembly: GCA_013397775.1. Classification (NCBI taxonomy): domain Eukaryota; kingdom Metazoa; phylum Chordata; class Aves; order Passeriformes; genus Eulacestoma; species Eulacestoma nigropectus. The sequence continues at coordinate 283,265 of VZTE01002465.1, forward strand.
TGCCTTCTTCCCTGTCCCTGCTGTTCTGTCCCCATCAGACTCCTCCTCGATGTACAGCGCCTCAGTGGCAGACGTGCAGTCGCAGGGGCTCAGGGCTGGTGACTGAGGTAGAGCATCTTTCACAGCCCTCACACTGCTCTCTGGGGGGACACGGGGCAGGGAGTTGGAGGCGAAGCTCACAGTACCTGTTTGGACGGACTGGGAGGTGCTTGTCATCTCACCCTGACCTGGTAGAATGAGAGGAACCGCACTAGAGGATGGGAGCTGAATGATATCCTCATACCTGGGTGGCTGCTCATCACCAAATACCAGGGGAATGGAAGTTTGCTGCAAGCCATGGAAACAGTTCACCAGCTCTGCCCAGTCACTTGCTTCCCTCTGCCCCGCTGGCTTCAGCTCAAAGGGCAGCTTTTTCAGGTAGGAAGAAAATCTTGTCATCAGATTCATGTATATCATCTCTGAGTTAGCCAGGGGATCACTGCTGTTCCCTCCACCAACGCCGTCTGCAGACTTCTTCTTGATGCAGTGTTTGATTATGTCCGTGCACTTTTTCAGATCCTCTGAGCACTTGAGCAAGATGTCCAGGCACACCTTAATATCCCCACCAGAAGAACCATCTAGCTTGTGTTTTTCTAAAATCTGGGTAATGAAGTTTTCTTCGGGGAAGGAATGAGGGGAGAAGGGAACCACAGGATTCATGGTAACTTCTGGAGCATCATTGCTCTCCTGCCATTTCTCCACAGGTGAGGGACTCTGCAAAAAGCCACATGGAGGGCAGTTCTCATCATTGTTGAAGTGCCCATAAATCAGGTCAAAATCAAAGGATCGCCTGCTGAAAGATTCTGACCGAACTTTCCTTCCCTTTCTGTAGGCTACATGACTGGAAGAGTTTTTGAGCTTTTCAAAGGAGAACTCCTTTATTTTACCACTGGCAAGGTTTATTGCCTCACCAGTAATGTCTTTTAAACTGCTGGAGGCTTGCACTGAAGAGCCCTTCTTGATTCTTGGATTATTTGGGAGGATTTGGTGATAGTCCTCATTTCCAGCCAAGGCAAGACCATTTTCAGGAACAGGAATTTTATGGTCCAGGTTGGCATTTTGGACACTGAGCTCTGCACAGACACTGTGGTGGGCAACTATGCAGGTGAGTCCCTGTTTGAGCAGCTGGCAGGAGCCTGTGCAGTAGTGCACAGCGTGCTGGGAGTGCTGCTCTACTACCACGCTGCTGTAGCAGTTCACTGAAGTCACCATCAGCCTGTAGGTCGCTGCCATAGCACAGACCACACTGGGAAGCGAGGCTGCGAAACTCACCATGAACTTCACAGGGAAAAACTCACGTTTCACAGCACACCAGATTGGATGAAAACATTCAAATGTCAATTGGAAACATCCAAACTGCGTGAGGAGCTACTGCCTTGAAAAGCCCTGGAGTAGTCTGAAGTGGTTTCAGCAGTACACTTACAACAACTAGTGCAACTTGCATATGGTATAACTTAAGGCACCTTGATGCTCGTATTCCATGCAGAAAGCCTTGCTCAGCAGAGGTGCAGCATGAGCTGCTCCATTTCCAATGGTCCAGGTAGCTTTTCCAGCAGGGGCCATAAAATCCAGTCAGTTCTTAGGCAGAAGTGACAAGCCAACAATTTCTGTTCGACCCCTTTTCTCTCTTTTTGGGTGGGTCAGTAAAAGGTAGATAATCCAGTAGCGTGTACAGACAAAAAATCCACAGCATGCTTGGGAGATTCCTCTCACACTGGTGACACAGGTCCCTTCAACAGAAATAAAGGTGACAGTCATTATGATTGCCATGTATTAGGCAGCCTTGTCTACTACCGAACATCTGGCACCAGACAGAACAACCAGCACACAGGCATGCACAGAACAGAGTAGGCTGATATTCTTCCTTCACTCAGATCTGCCATATAAGAACAGTGCTGAGGAGCTGGCCTATATTTATACACAGGCTGTCTGTGTGCTGCCATTTTAACAGCTCTATTTTAGCCACTCATTAGTTTTTTCCAGACTTGCTTTTTTTCCTCCCCAGACAAGCAAAACACTACCTTTAATTCTAACAGAGCAAAACATTTTGATCCTGTTGTGAATTTCTGCCTTTCATTTTCCAAGGCTCTAAAGATAAGGCAAAGGGCAGTAGAGAAAAGCACTTTCAGGATTTCCAAGGTCTCTGGATTATAAAAAGCTGCAAAAAGCCTCCAGCAAAGTAGCTGAATGCCTCTAAGAATGCACAGTCTTTAGCAAAGGCCACACTGGCTTCCATTAGCCTTTCACCAAGGTCTCTGGGACCACAGTAATATATTTTAAGGAGGAATAACTGTTTCTCTTACAACCCATAAATAGCAGCATATTTAATACAGTAAGTCCACTGCTGTAGACATCGAGGACAGTAACATTTCTATAAAGGTTAAGCCTATGAAAACTAGGAATTAAGTGTTTCACACTTAGCACAGTAATTTCCAGCTGCATTTCCTATCATCATGGTCACAACTGCACCAGAAAAAAAGCCCAAAGCTGTTTAACTTTGTTACAAAAAAAAGGAAATCTCAGACTTAAGGGTCTTGAATTTTAGACACAGCCTCATCTTTCTATAATACATGAACAATCAAATGAAAACACCCCAGTGAAATTCTGAGCACCTTCTATTCCTGTACAAACAGAAATCTATTTAATAAAACATTATTATATCACACAGCTAAGTCACTCCACAGCACAGGTTTATTTTGGTTTCTTCAAAGGTAAATATCTAGCACTGTGAAAGGCCAGGCCTGCACCTGATGAAAGCACTGCCCTCCACACAGTTACATCCCACCAACTTAGCTCAAAGCCTGGACAAACACAGCACACACAAGGCAAGTGCCCTAAGAGTTTGGTGCTGTTGTAATTATCGACTGGGGAGAGCATGAGTCTAAAGTTCAAATTTTACATATTTTAAAGCCTTAATTTAGAATTGAGAAGCACTGATTCAAGAGTGTTCAGTGGAATTTGTGATGTGCCATGTCTGCTCATTGCAGTTACACGGAGCGACACAGGTAAAGAACCCTTCCCACTTTGTTCTTTGGATTATATACGACATTGAAACGACTGCATTCAAGATGAAGAGCTAACTGCCATGGCTGGGTTCTGTAACAGGCTGCCACCTGCCCGTCCCAGCTGTGGGCCAAGCAGCTTCTCAGCTCCTCCTGTCCTGGCCTGCTCCCCTCCACACCCACTGGCACTGCCCCAAAGCCCCTCCGGCTCAGGAGGGCCCTCCCGAGGGATGAGCAGAGGTATGAGGTGTGCCCCTTCCTGAGGGAACAGCAGTGGTACCAGCTGTGCCCCTTCCCCAGGGATGAGCACAGGCACCAGCTGTGCCCCTTCCCCCGGAACGAGCAGTGGTACAAGGTGTGCCCCAGCCACTGTGGTGAGTCAAGGTGCCAGTGGAGAAAGGGTGCGCACAGAACCCTTCTCACACCCCACAGTGCTCTCACCATCGCTCACAAACCCAGGGAACACACTCCACACCCTCCAGTCACTCCTCTCACGCTGTCATGTGTGCTAAACCCTCTGCTGAATCAGAGTCACAGTTTAAAAAGTGCTGTTGGCTCCCCAATGCCTTCATGGGCTCTGTCAGGAAACTCATGCTAGGCCTCCAAAAAGTCCACTGAGCCACAGACTCCCTTCAGCCTATCAGGGTAAGAGGTCTGCTGCTTTTCCTTTTCTGAGCCTCTACCAACTCCAAACAAGCCTTCTGGCATTTCCTGAAATGACCGCTATATAATATTTAGAGAAAGGAGAGGTCTTCAGGACAGCAGGTTTGATGAAGAATTAATATTGCTTCTCAAAAAGCAAAGGACTTCCTGAGGGCTCCTTCCTCCCTCTGTCATACACAGCAAGGAGAGACTGGTCTTCCTCTTATCAGCGAACAGTAGTTTGGGGTTATACCTAATTTGGGCAATAATTACACCTTGATTAATTTATTTCTTAATTAGAGTAATAATGTATTACTCACTGCCTCCTTCTCCTCTGTCACTCCAAGGGTAATTTCCTTCCTCCACATCACTGACTAAGCCAGTTTCTCTAATTCTCTAAGCCACCTTCAAACAATGAAGTTTTTGCATCTGTAATGTTATCCCACAAATCCTTCAAGGAAAAGGTCTCCTAGATTCCCAACCTAAACAGACTCTTTTTTTTAGTTCAACCTTGTATTGCCAGCTACGCTCAATAACAACTTTAGGTGTTTATGCAATCATTGCTGCACTCTCTAATCTCTTTCCCGTTTACCTGTATTCCTCTGGTACTATCATAAACCAACACAATGCAAACACAAACTTGCCAAGGCCAACACAGGATTGCTGCCTCCTGCCTCTGCTGTCAGCACTTTTTACTGCTGCATCACAGGAGGAAGTAATCAAACAATCAATACAAAACCCCAATATCCTCTTTTCTACCACACTAACTCAGTAATTATTTACTAATTGCTTTATTATCACTGTCTGCAGAAACATGCTCAGGTTATTCAAGGGCTGGAGCAGCACAAATCCTTACAGACGCAGAGTAGAAATTTCTCTCCTTTCCCACTGCCTTGCCCAAGGTAGGACACGCTCAGCTTGCAGCTTTATTTGAGTGTGATCCATTGAACATGATCCAGCATGCAAACTTAGTCAGGACAAAGCCTAAGAGAGGAGTATCCCTGTTTTCAGATCTGGGAACGCAGTCTCAAGCTGAGCTTCAGTTGTGACTCTCGGTGAGTGAGTAAAACCTACTATTTCTGAGTAGATGAAAAGACCAAATGCATCAAGAAACTTTCCTACTTGGCTCTTTCCAGGCTGCCACTTCATTCCAGTTTGACTCTAGAGCAGCTCCCAGTTCAGAAACACTGCAAAAAGATTCTGTAATTAGGACTGTTGCTGCGAAACCAGCCCAGCCCTGGGGATACAGGACTGGCTTCACAACACAAACCGTGGATGAATAGCGCTTCTTGTGTGATTGCAGAATAATGCTTTATGTCTGTCCTATCTCTGCAAGATGACATGAATTACTTTCCAAAGGAAAAAATTATTGCAGATACTAATTATATAAAAGGTTATTCTATAAGACACATAAGAAATTCTATTCATGCAAAGATTATGCAGAAGTTAAATAACTGAACAATGACAATCTGTTCAGATTGGGACTGTCAGCCAACACTTGCAAACCAAAGTCTAGAAAGCTACAGGACAGGGCTCCAATACCTCTGAAAGTCTCTAACTCACCAAAAGTCTTCTCAAACCCTTACCTGCAGCACTAGCAACAGGAGCTAGAAACCACCCTAACACAGTATGGAGTAAGCCAGCCTTCCTGCACCAGGACATGGCCTGAGCATCACTGTGGAACTGCTTGTTTCTAGTGGAAGTTGTGGTAGGACCAACCCTCCTGTCTGGTACTCTTGCAAAAGAAAACAAAGAACAACAGGTTTGCCATTTGGACAGTCACCAGTATGGCTTCAGGTGTATCACCATGCCTGTGTAATCAGGTGTCAGGTCTCACCCCCTTAGAAGGGCTTGTGGTACCAAAAAGCAGCATTTCACTGAATTTTCTTATTTAGAAATGATTGGTTCTTGTTTAGAATTTACTGAGCAAAGCAGATGTGGGAGTAAGCTATATGGATTATAGGAGATAAAAGCAGGCAAACAACAAAGCAATGTTTTCTTACAAAGAAATTTTTATAACAAATCCAGTTCTGCTGAATTAAGTGGAAATTCTACAACCAGACATTTAATAAATTATTTTGGACCCCATCACAAAGGAACCGATTAACAATTCATCATCACTTGCACAATTTATTACTTTTACAAAAGGAACAGGAGACTAAAAAGAGTTTTCTTCCTATACTGAAGAAGCTCAGAAGGAAAAAAATCTGAGTTGTTCCTTTGTCCTGTATTTCTTATATATTTACAGCTTATAATATTTTGATGTGCTTAATGGCAACAGAGCTATTTTGTATGTTGGACTTAGGTGGGAAGTGCAGCTTTTCAGTACTCAGGACCATCAGAAATTTGATGCACAAGCACATATTTCAGGGACAGTAGAAGAAACCACTCACAATTGCACCTGTACAGTTTGGGGATTAGAGGGGCTTATACTACTCTCAATGGCACAGCAACCAGAACCTTTAGAATCTTTATTTCTAAGAGGTTTTAGCTGCAAGCTGTTTCATGTTTTAGAAACTGCAACAAACTGTGATAGCTACAAATCCCATCTTGCCTCATAACCCCGGTTAGAGGATCTGACCTACTCAAACTGAGCACTTCTGTTTGAACCAGAGGACACTTCCTCGTATCCTCAAGTGCTTCAATATTTAATTACATTCTACGAAAAGGGTCATCATTTCCCATTTAAGTATGTTCAACATCAGGTTCCACAAATAGCTATCCCCACTTTCTTATGCTAAATTAAAAGAGCTTTCAGGAAGACAAATTTCCTCATCAACAAGTACTAACACAGTATAATCAAATCACCTCTTAGCCTTTTCCAGGAGTGCCAGAGAGAGTCTGAGAGATGTCTTCAGAGTCATTGCTCTAAATTGTTGTCTGAGTTCTGTCGGTAACTTGCTACTGATCTTACAAAAACATGGCAGAGATGGGATTCATCTCACCTACATAGCCATGAAGCGTTAGGTGCTGTCTGTAGGCAATGCAGATAGAGAGGCACCTCAAAAAAAAAGATCACCCCACTGAGTTTAACAATCTCGCTTGGAGATGACAAGTTACATTAGATGAATCCCATCCTTCAGGATTACACAAGAACACAGGAAAAAACATTTCTGTCTCCAACAGTGGTTAAATGCCAATGCTCAAGGAGTAGTATTAGAAAGACATACGATATTTCCTAGGAGTACTCTCCTGGCCTCCAACTGTTCCCAGTTCATGAGAACTGTGAAATGTGGTTTGTGTGTACTTACTAACCTTTAGAGGATTTCTCTCTCATGTGCTTGAGCACCCCTGGATTCAATAGAAGTTTTTTGTATCCTGAGCATCTTTTGACAAGACATTCTACGATCCACCACCCCTTTCAATCCTGTCACTCACCAGCTTCAGTATGTCAAGAACTTGTACTCAGACCCTGCACAAACACTACACCTCCATGCACACTGTCCACAGCATTCCCAAATTTACAAACTCCATGTCATCCCTCTACCTGCTCTTTCCCTTCTCTTAGCTTACTCAGCTCTCCTAGTACAGAAGCCACTTTGCACCTCTGATCATTCCCACTGCCCCTCTCATAAGCTTTTCTGGTTCAATTACACACTTTAAGACACAGGAACCCAAAGTGGGCACAATATTCAGGAAAGATGAGAACCATGGGCAGAAATTAATTTTTGAGCAGCTTTTCAAAACCCAGTATTATCCCTATATAGTGTTTTCCCCTTCCCAGCCTCACTGCTTTCAGATAACGCATTCTCAAGTGTCTGCTCTTATAACCACCTGGGTTAACCCACTCTGTCCTTCTTCCTCCTTGTCTTCCAAGAGGAAATAAAGATACTATTGTCCTTTGTAAAATGCTCAGAGATCTACTGAGAGAACACTCTGTTCAAGAGGAAGGTGATCACTTTTAGAGACCAGTACTTTCACGCAGCCTCAGAAAAAAGGTTCAGAGATAGGCAGCAATAATGATCCAGAGGTCTTGAACAGCTGGTCTGTGAGGAATGATGGAGCAGGACCAGGCACTTCAGGTTGGAAGAGAGGTGACTTCAGAGAAATACAATAATCTACAAAGTCATGAATGGCATGGAAAGGGCAGACAGGGTCTGACTGCTCACCTACTCCTCAGCACAAGAACTAGGTGGTCAGTGCCACCAGAAGCAGGTTAAAACAAGCACACACATGCAGCAAACCTGGGAAATGTCTCATCAAAGGATGCCACGGACCCAGAAATGTTCTGGGGAGTCAAGGGACCATGTTTTTATACCTCCTCTATCAAAAGTCACCACCTTTTACATGGGCAGCACTTGATACCCTTTAATTCTTGCTATGGGTGGCAAAAAAAACAGGGATATTCCCATGGCTGCAGATTTCTATCATAATGCTTCCTCTTATCCTTCCTACTTCCAAACATGTATTTTCCAGGCTACATTCCAGTTTATTTGGTTACTCTTTTTACAAAAGTTCTTCAGTCATGCGCATTTCCCTAATATTAACTACAGCTCTTTGGAGAGGGGAGAATGTCTGCCCATAACTTTAGGAGGGTATGTTATTCATTACACAAAACCACCGCGGATTTACACCATGGTGTTCTGATTTGCTCCATCTTCTTTTCCTAGAGATGTCATTTCTATTGGCCTTTTTTTGTTGTTTTTGACTGCTGCTGAGCGAGTTTCAGATAGTCTTATCTGCATTACTTAAAAATCTCTTTCCTGAATGTTACGGATTCTCATGCGCTCACCACTGCATAGGCACAGGGAGTTGTTTATCCCTTGTGCACATTAGTTTACATCTGCTGGTATCAAGCACCTACAACCAAGTACTCTGAGAACCTTCTGCAACTGCAGCCAGCTTTTTTTTCTGCTACCCTAATTCTGTGATTTTCAGCATATACTTACTGTCAGTTCATTACTCAGCCTCTCTTCCAGGCCATTTATAACTGTGTTCAACAACACCAGCCTTAACACAGATCCCCCCGGGAGAGAAGTGATCAGTCTTCCCTAGAAAAGCTGACAGTCGTTCCTACACTTTAACCAGCTTTTAATTACTGAGAAAGCTACGCTCCTGCTCCATGGCAGTTCATTTCCTTTAAAGAGCATTAACAAAGTCCTTTGTTAATCTCTCTCTGAAAATCCAAACACAGCAGAATATGTTCTTGTTTGTCTCTCGTGCCTTCTTGTCCAAGAGCTCCAGACCATCGGACTTTACCAGCTGTAGCTGGACTTCAGCATTCCTGCAGTGACCCATGGAGGTCATTGCAATGGGAACACTTATCAAGGCAGGCTTCCAAGCAGACATGACCTTGAGCCTCACCGTCCGTGGCAGGACCATTAACACTGCTCTATAGTCACTATGCATTTGGAGAAGTCAGTTTTTACACTGGGAAATTTGTTTTGGTAATTAACCCTAAAGAAAAATAATCCCCCAAATCTAACTTAAATACAACCTCTCCACATTCACAGCAGCAATGTAAGGCAAGCCCACCACTCAAAAATATCTGGGCTAGTATCAATAATAATAGTCTGCATAGATTTTTAAAAATAAACCTGGCAGTAGACCGTAACCTATGGTTTTAAAATACTGACTTGCAGTTAGTGAATGCAGTATTATTCAGTGTAACTCCTTTGGGTTAAGTGTCAGGGTTATCTAATACTCCAATGCCTCCATCCCCTTCACAAACACCAGCACACAGAGTCCCTGAACATGAGCATACCAGAAACTGCTGGGGAGCACCAGTGCACGGGCCATGCAAACCTTGTCACTGGGGTGTCAGCTGGGAAGGAGAAGAGTTAACAGCACCAGGAAAGATGTCACCCTTTTCAGCTTTTCTGAAATACCTTTCTTCAACTTTCCATTTGCACAGTCTTGGAACTAAAACTGACCAGACAGGAATTTGGGCCCCATGAGACTGGTTTCCAGTTAGACAGATGAGACAGCAAGAGAGTAAAAGCTCACACGATTTTTCCATGTAACGCCAACCCGTTACATATAAATACTTTGCCAACTAATTATTGTTCCAGCCTCATGTCTGTGTAGAACCACCAATCTTGCTCACTTAGCAGGACCCAAATACATTCACAAACATGCTGAAGTTTAGCAAGGCACAAGAAAATAAAAATTAACACCTGAGCTCTGGCACACTGACAGAAAATAAGGTGACCAACCAGTAAAACACTCAAGGTGAACAAGCTTCAAAAGCACATAATTAGCAAGGCTCAGGGCAGAGGTGAGAAAGCCTGCTTGATTAAGTAATGTGTCTCCTGGCTGTTTATAACTGTATATGGAAAGAGATAATTTCACATTAGCAAGATAAATTTATTGTCCCTGGAATGTTAATTCAGTATTAACAGTATCCATTCACTTCACACAAATTAAAGTGATTTTATTTAAGTGTTAAACTAACAAGAAGATTTGCATCCAAGACAACATTCCCTCAGTCATTAACTTTTGCTGACACTGAGGTTACAATTTACAGATTCTCTGAAACCATTTTCAGAAACTTACTTGGAAGTTAAATTTCTCCTGTAGCAGAGTAGCCATCTGCTAGTGGACTGCAGAGTAAATACACTTTTAATTTAATAACAACTAAAACAAAAAAATGGTTTTTATTCATTGCCCATCTATTCAGAGCTCATGCATTTCTCATTGCTGTCATATCTAACTTCTTCAAGTCTTACATGTATCACACTGGAGTCACTTAAATCTGCAGGCATTCAAAATTTTGGGTAAAATTCTCTTTGTCTAAGGTGACAGCCCATTTCTCCAGGACAGCCTCAGGTCCCAGCCCATATCTGGCCCCAGCTGGAGTACCACAGCTATTCCATGGGTCAGCAACAAGCACAGTGAGACACAGAAAAGCTCCAACTCTGTGCTGCATTCCCAGCCTCTCCTCTGAGGCACAGTCCCAGAAGCCAAAAGCTGTCATTCCCACCAGCCATACCTTCCACAAGCCCATTCCTGCCAGCCTCCATCTCACACTGGAAACAGCGGCAGCTGTCAAAATGCAACAAATTACACCAAAAGGTGCAGCATGTCCTGGCATCCAACAAGTCTGGCACTGATACAGATTTTTGTGCCTGTGCCTTCGATAAACCACCCCAGAGACATAGAGCAGTGTGCTCAAAGCAACAACGCACAATTTAAGGGAGCACAACTTTTCTGTCCCCTGTCCTCTTCCAAGGAATACTGAAGGTGTTTTAGCCTGATGTCCCAGCACGACTGAGGAAGGAATTTCTCCTGTGTCTTTATCAACCCACGGAGATTTACAAAACAACAACAAAGCAAAGAGAACTTCCATTAATTTCTCTCTTTTCCCTGTGTATTTAACCAGAAGCAGATTAAAAAGAAAAGCAATACGCACAGAAAAAAAACCAAATAGAAAACCAGATAAATGCAAAGATTCCTTCACTTTAAGTGGATAGCCATGTTCACATTCGTGAAGTTGCATATTCATGAAAATGAAGTAATTTTTATTACTTAATTTTTTATTACTTAATTAATTTTTATTATTTTTATTTAACTTTTTAGCTTGTGTTTTACATGTATGACCTCAGGTACTGCCTCCTGCACCCTACCCATACACTATTCTGCAGTCAGAATTATTTATTTCTCCATCAGCAGAGTATTTGCATGCTAATCAAACACTGATTAATTGTTAACATTGTTAATTATTAACATTGATAATATCTTCCAGCATTATCCTCATTTTACCCTGCAAAGAGAATACATCAGTTTCTGGTGCTCAGGCCCTGATTTTCCAAAGTATGTGACATTAGGGAGTGTTTCATATGGCCAAAGCAAAGCACCTGCTTAGTCATAACTGCCCTGGCAGTCCTAGCTCAGAAATTCCACAAACCAGACCCAGGGACATAAGCAGCAGAGGAAATACAACAGTGAAGTCTGCTGGAAGAATCTTGTCCTGTAACACACATGAAAACAGTTCTTTATGACAGCACTCAACTACTTTAATTATGGATGAGAAAATTCCCTCCCCTCACAGTTCTACTTTGCTGTCCCGTTTCTGACAGAATTGGAGCACAGGATCTAAGCTCTAATTGAGCCTCCAGAAAAGTTCAGTGTAACAGGAGAAAGCCTGGTCTTACAGGGAAGAACAACATGCAGTCATTTAAGTCAAATCAGTATTGGAAAACATTTACACAACGAAGGCAAAGCAATCTCTGTCCTGCACCAGGACATGCCAAATTCAGAGGTACTTCAAGCCAGGTTTTCTATGTAATTCAAGGGCAGAGAAGTTCTCCATGGAGAACGGTCCTTACTAAAAACAAAAAACCACCAACCAACACTCACTCCACCCATCAAAAAAAAGGGAAAACAAATTCTACCATGCAGCATCATATTTATACCTCCAGGGCTACCAGCAATGAGTGTCAGACCACAGGGCTCCACCACAGAGCTTTCTGAACTGCCTGAGACACATTATTCATCACCTGCTCCACAGGTTGCTGCAGCTGAAGGAAATGAAATAGATGCTTTACCAGTTAATCTCTGCAGTGTTTGGCAGTCACACATCAGTCAGCTGTAATTTGAGGAGCTTTGCCCACAGCTACCTAATTTAACATTGTGCCTTTGTGCAAATTACGAGTACAAAATAATATGACACATGACAGTGGTTGCAAAGGTCTAGGTAATGGAAACTGGCCGTGTGCCACCAGGGAACTTCGACTTTTTCATTTTCAGGCAAACATAAATCAGTTGCAACTGATACACAGTGTTACCCTTTCCAGCTATATAAATACTGAGAAAAACCCAAACAACCCACCACTGTCTCATGCTTCAGTTTCTCAGAATCCAGCAGACATTAAACACGGAATTTTACAAAACTAAGTCTAACAGTACTGACAATCTCCTCAAAGTTCTCACTAAAATAACCTCCCCCTACACAACCTGAGAGAGCAGACCTGCCAAGCTTGAGAGACTGACAAGAAATAATCAGGAGAGAAGGTGGCTTAAAGAAATGGTTAAGTAAATTATTGGAAGAGTTATTTCCTGAAGCAGGCATCACATCATGTGAGGTAAAGCCATGAGACCACCACCAAGAAAAACGTGCCCTGCCTTGCAGGTAGCACTTCAACAGCAAACAGCTTGGGGGACTACCTGCCTCTGGAATCCTTCCATTTCTGCCTGCATTTCTGCACAGACGAGAGCACAGAGCAGCACACCTTCCAGGGTTTCCTTCTTCAGCAGGAAAAACAGAGGTAATATAATTAGTCCCAAGCTTTAAAATATTTACATTACTTGAGACCAGTGCAGTCTGATGACCTGCAGAGAGAATTACTCCAGCAGGAACACCTCCTTCATAAATCATTCCCCTCGTTATTCAATCTCAGTTTTACAAGTTAATGCTCAACTTAATCTCGAATTCATCTGCCCGTGAACCAAGGAGTCTAGTAGCCAAAGTTGTTCCCTTTCTTGCTCATGAAGAAATACGTCGGGGAAAAAAAATTAAATTCCTACTTTCACGACCACGTATTCATTCACAGCTGCAGTGAAGACAGTGGAAGGTCCAGCCACCCAGGGGGGCAAGTGGTCACACAAAAAGAACAGCCTGAGGACTCCTCACCGGAGTTAACCTCCAGCTCTCAACAGCCAACACCTCCGGGCCAGCCCGGGCTGGGAACACGCTGTGCTCAGAAACTGCTACGCCTAAGCCCTTGGGGACAACTCTCCGGGGACAGCTCACAGCCCCGGCCCCGGCCACCACGGAGCGCCGGTGCTCCCAACGCGCGCAGAGCGAGCATCGCCTCCCGCGCCTGCCCGGCACCGCCGGCCTCACCGCCCTCAGCACACCCCACCAGACACTCCAGGACCGCGCCAGCGCCCGCACCGGGACCCCCGCGCTGGCTCCTCATCCACAGACACGGCCCCGGCCCCTGTCGCCGGGCCCCGCTGAGACCCCGACCCACCGCCCCGACCCGCGGGACCAACCCCAGCCCCGGGNGCGCGGCTGCGGCTCCCCAGCTGCCGCGGACGGCGGGTTTTGTTTTCCCCTCAGGAGCGCCACCAACGCCCTTACAGAATCACAGAATCATCAAGGTTGGAAGAGACCTCCAAGATCATCCAGTCCAACCATGCACCCAGCACTGCCACTGTAACCCCTAAACCACATCAGCCAGCACCAGATCCAGACGCCTCTTGTACACCTCCACGGACCATGACTCCACCGCCTACCTGGCAACCTATTCCAATGCCTGACCACGCAAACAGTGAAAAAATTTTTCGAATAGCTAATCTGAATCTCCCCTGTCTTGCCTTAGGGCCATTTCCTCCTGTCGTCTCACTGCAGGCAAGGCAGAGACCGGCCCCACCTCACTACACCCTCCTGTCAGGGAGTTGTGCAGAGCAATGAGGTTCCTCTGAGCCTTCTCAAAGCTAAACAAACCCAGCTCCCTCAGCTGTTCCTCATGAGGCATGTTTTCTAGACCCTTCCCGAGCCTTGTTGCCCTTCTCTGGATATGCTACAGCCCCTTTTAGAGGTGAAGGGCCCAGAACTGAATGCAGTGCAGCCTCACCAATGCTGAGTACAGGGGAGGAATGACTTCCCCGGTCCTGCTGGCTACACTGCTCCTGATACAGGCCAGGATGCTATTGGCCTTCTTGGCCATATTGCTGGCTCACCCAGCTGCTGTCAACCAGCATCCATGAGTCCCTTCCTGCTCAGCAGCTCTCAAGCCACCCCAGCCTAAGGCTGGAGCTGCAGGGGGTTGCTGTGACCCGAGTGCAGGAGGTGGCACTTGGCCTTACTGAACCTCACACTGTTGTCCTCAGGCCTTTGATTGGGTCTGTCCAGATCTCTCTGCAGAGCCTTCCTGCCTTTGAGCAGATCAACACTCCCAACCAACCTGGCGTCGTCTGCGAATTTACTGAGGGTTGCTTCATCTCTTTTCCTCCAGCCAGCTTCCAGCCCTCATTGGCTGGAAGCCATCAGTAGTGCCCTCTGGCAAAAAGTAACAAATTAAGAGGGAAAGAGCCCTGTTGGTGTAGCTGGAACAGGGAGGCAGCTGCAGTGCCTCAGCCCAGAACAAGCCCTGCGTTGGCAGCTGTGTTGCTGTGCTGCAGATCATGTTGCAATCATCAGGCACGATCTAGGGGAGGAGATGACCAAAGACACCTGGACACAGCTGCAAGTAAGCCACGTGATATTCAGGCCAGCCTCGTGGGGCCTTTTCCTAAGGAAGCTTCTGTCTTGTCTGGTTGCAGCAGCCCCTCCTTTCAGTTGCACACATGCACACCAACTTGCCACTTCACATGCCCTCACAGCTCACAGGGGCAGCTCAAAATCTCAGCTGGAACACATCAGATTTGTCTCTTGCACTCCAGTGTATCTCCCTCTCCTTCACAAACACTGTCTTCCAGCACTTCTCCTTGTACCTCCCTTCTCAGCCATGCTATCCCTCCTCAAAAGTCAAATACAGATGCCTCCCTTTTGCTGTTCCTCTTCATTTTAGTAATGTGTAAATCATGCTAGAAATCAGTTAGTATTCTCTAAAAACACTAGGAAGCACTTGACAGAAAAGTCTTCAAAAGCTCTTCTCATTCCATTCTCAGAGAACAACTCTCAGGGAAGCAACTCTGTCATCCACAGCCCCTTCAGATGCCTTTTATTCTTCATTTCTCTGGAGAGGAAAACTACTTTCATGGTACTAAACTACCACAGTCAGCTCAGGAAGAAAACATTTCTTACTGGTCAGTGCAGGCAGGCAACATCCAAAAGAGCAAACACCTCCTACCCAAGCAATCCACTGACCTGAGGCTGCTTGCTGGGACTTTTCCCTCCTTGGCCTCCCAGTTCTCTGGCCATTCATGCAGGACAGGATGTGCATTTGGTCCTCTGCTGCAGGACTGGACATCCAGGCACGAGACACATGCACAGGCAACTGGGGCAAGAGACTATGACTGCAAAACCCAATCCAAGGCCAAACATGGGGCAGTCATGCGCTGGAAGAGAGCTGTGCTTCAGTCACATGGGTTTTCAAATAGTCTTGAAGGACTGAACAAAACCACAATAACATAGTTAAGCATTAACTTGCTGCCACTTACCCTGTAAACAGCCGCATGGCTGATTCCCTTTGTGTTCTGGAAAGGTCAGAGCAGTTTTGCTCAGTGAACACTCTGAGTTTCATTGCGGACATTGAGATGCATCATGGGTCGTGTACAAATACTAAAATGCTACAACATAAAACCCCAACTTTATAGACTCTATTGTGCACCAGTTTACTTGGGATAAGCGGCACATGGAGTACAAGAAATGAGCCTGATCCAACAAATTCAGGAAATACAATTACAGTATCAGCTTACCTTGCCTGGCTGGGGATGAATTTGGGTGGGCAGGTGTCTCAGGATGCCCCTCAAGATGGTGTACCCTGGGTAAGGTGGTATCTTCCAGAGATTCAGGGACCTTTTCTGTCTCTCACCCCTTCCTTTCAGGAAGTCTGAGACATGGCAAATGAGAAAGGTTGCTGTTCTTCCCCAGAGAGTTGGAAAGCTTTCTCAGGAGAGGTGGTGGACTGATTAGTTCTTGCACTACTCCAGGTAGGTCTAAGCAACGTTAGTGAAAGAGCCAAGTGCACCCGAAGCAGTCCCATGTGTGCTTTCCCCTTGGAGACTTGTGGGGTTTGGAAGCCATAGGAACTTTCCCCTTCACTTCAGCTGGGCTTGGACGAGCCCCAAAGTACACAGAGTAATGCAACACTGTGAAATTATGAAATGTAGGAGACAACACTCATATTTTCTTAGTACCAAAAGAGAGACCATTATGTAATGCTTGCTACCATGGGGGAACAGGAATGTCTGCTTGGTTCCATGATTACAGGGGAAGCAGTAGCAAGTTAATGCTTAACTATGTCCTTGCAATTTTGTTCAATCCCAAGACTTAAAAAACCTCCAAACCAGTCTTGAAATTGAAAAAGTCTGGAGCAGTTTTACTACATGACAATACAAGGCCACCCTACAATCCGATCCACTGCCCTCAAAGCAGGAAATCAGTGCTCTCCAAAGAGGGAGCCCGTCAGTCCGCAAGGAAAAGGGGAGATACCGATTTTTCACCTCGCCTCCTACACGCTTGCCCTGGTGAAGTCACTGACTGTTCCTGTTCTTGTGTACTAAAAAGTTACAGAAGCCAGTGCTCGGCTATGCTAAAAGCACGCCTGCCTGATGCTGAACTGGCCCCAAGTCGGTGTTCTATCAGCACAAACGCCAGGTGGAACCGTGCACAGCCCCTGCTCATGCTGCTCCACCAACACTTCATGGTCTGTGAGCCACGCAGTGAGGGACACGTACAGCTTGTGCTGCTCCCCCACAGGGCTGGCTGAGGAGGTGCGCGCAGTGCCCGGCGGGTGCTGTGGTGCCGGGGGAGCCGCCAGCCCTCCTTGTGCAGCCCGGGTACCCACCCGCAGGGGCTCCTGCCCCGCTGTACAACCCCACTCTCTGAGTGTGACGAGCCTTCCTGACCAGTTACGGACCGCGGTGCTCATCACCGTGCCGGTGTTACTGCCCGGAGTGAAGGTCCCACTGGCCAGTTACAGCATCACAGAGTCAATCACTAAGGTTGGAAAAGACTTCTGAGATTATCGAATTCAACCTGTGACCGATCCCCACCTTGTCAACCAGAGCAGGGCACCGACTGCCACGTGCAGTCTTTCCTTAAACACCTCCAGGGATGGAGACTTCACCACCTCCCTGGGCAGCCCATTTTCCAGTGTCTAATCGCTGTTTACACGAAGAAATTACTCCTGATGTCCAACCTAAACCTCCTTTGGCACAGCTTGAGGCCATTCCCCCTTGTCCTGTCCCTGTTCCCTGGGAGCAGAGCCCGACTCCCCCGCGGCTGCACCCTCCTGTCACAAGGAGTTGTGCAGAGCCAGAAAGTCTCCCTGAGCCTCCTTTTCCCCAGGCTGAGCCCCTCCAGCTCCTTCAGCTGCTCCTCTCAGACTGGTGACCCTTCCCCAGCTCCGCTCCCTGCTCTGAACTCGCTCCAGAACACCTCCAGGGACAGTGACTCCACCACGTCCCCGGGCAGCCCATTTCAGTGCCTGGCCACCCTTTCTGTGAACGGGGAAGGCTGAAAGTGATCATTTACGGTCACCGGGTCCGACCTCCCTGCTCGGGTAGGGCGGAAGGGGACCACCAGAGGTCACCGGGCAAGGTCCGTCAGAGCAGGGCTCCCGGAAGCCCGTGAGCAGCAGTGATGAAGGGGCGGGCCCAGCTCCCCGTGTCCCGGGCCCGTTGTGCCCCCGCGGGCTGTGACTCCTCCCGGGCCGTGTTCCCCACACGGCGCAGGCGTGGCCGTGACCCAAAGGCGCGCGGGGAGGTGACGCAAGGCACGCGCGGCGGTGACGCGGAAGGCGCGCGCGGCGCCCGCTCATTGCGGTGGTGGCGATGAAGGTGGCGGTGGCCGGGTGCTGCCACGGCGCGCTGGACAAGATGTACGAGACGCTGGAGCTGCTGCAGCGGCGCCACAACGTGCGGCCCGACCTGCTGCTCTGCTGCGGGGACTTCCAAGCCGTGCGCAACGAGGCGGACCTGCGCTGCATGGCCGTGCCGGCCAAGTACCGGCACATGCAGACCTTCTACCGGTGAGCGCCGCCGGCCCGGCCCCGGCCCCGGCCCCCGCCCTGGCCTGACCCGACCCGACCCGACCCGCGCGGGCTCGGCCGGATGCAGCAGCTGCCGTGTCTCCGCAGGTACTACTCGGGCGAGAAGAAAGCCCCGGTGCTCACCGTGTTCATCGGCGGCAACCACGAGGCTTCCAACCACCTGCAGGAGCTGCCCTACGGCGGGTGGGTCGCGCCCAACATCTACTACTTGGGTAAGGTCCCTGCGCTCCCGTCCCGGTCCCCCGGCGATTCCCCCCACAGCCCCTGCCCTGCCCGGCCCCTCCGTGACCGCCCTCCCGTGTCCCGCAGGTTACGCGGGCGTGGTGCGGTTCCGCGGCGTGAGGATCGGCGGCATCTCAGGCATCTTCAAGTCTCACGACTACCGGAAAGGTACCGAGGCAGCGGGACCGGCGGGGCGGGCAGCGGGGAGCGAAGAGCCGGGGCCGCGCCGCGGTGGGAGGGTCTGGCTGTGCTCAGCCCCGAACCGTGTCTTAGCCTGGAAACCACCCTTGGTTAAATCCACGGATTTTTCTGGAGTTGGTAGATGAGTCAGTAGCTGCCCGGCGACCACAGCATTCCAAGGCGCCTTTGGAGCGTTGTTGGAACGGTGTTGATTTTTCCGTGGCAATGTCCTTTCAGCGTGCAGTGCAATAGCGTTAGGTTTTCCTTGGGTGAAACTGTTTATAACTGTGACATTATATAAGTGTATTATCCTGCCCTGAGGTTTAGGGTCAATACATCTGCTTCCTCCTGGTTATGTGGGTGTGTGTTCAAGAGTTCTTCCTGGGAAGGGTGGCAAAAATCTTGTCACAGATGATACCCCATGTCAGTGAGTAGAAGATAGTTTATTCTTTCTGATCTCAGCACTTGAAAGAATGGTCCTTGTGGTTACTGTACTGTGCTATCTTTACTAACAAATGGCTTCAGAGAAGCTTTGCTGGTGGCTTTCAAGCTGCAAAGTACTGAACCAGCTTTCTAGAACACTTGATTCTAATACCTGTCCATGCTAATTAGATTCACTGTCGTCAAGGGGGCACTTTGTATGTCTGAATATTGCATGAGGGAGATGAGACTAGACTCTTTTGGCAAGAACTAAAAAGCAGTTTTTCTGTTAATTCTGTAGAGTATGTAGGTGGTATGCTAGGCATTCATGTTTTTTGTCCCAAAGCAAAGTTGGAAACTCATCCCTTTTGTCAGGGTAAATGTTGGTGCTTCCGGAGCCTGTGGTGCCTGTGGGCAGTGACAGGGATGTTTAGGCTGCTGCTGAACCTGTTAAGCTGTAGTTTCTTGGTGGGTGGCAGCACTCTGAACAATCACAAAAAATCACAGCCTTGTGTGACCCCAAAAAGCTGCTGTGTAGGAGGGAACTAGTGATTCAGGCAACTATTCTTCTTTTCAACATTTCAGGCCACTTTGAGTGCCCACCATACAACCAGCAGACCATCAGAAGCGCTTACCATGTGAGGAATATCGAAGTCTTCAAACTCAAACAGGTCAGTGAAAAGCCTGGTTTTTTAAATAAGGGTAATTTTCATTAATTTAGAAGTAGGAAGTTAAAGCTACTCTGATAAAGTATGCTGGATATTGAACCAAGACATGCTTTAACACGTTGGTCAAACATCTGAGGAATGTATCCTTTGAGGAGGAATATTGTGCTTAGCCATTATCCCTTTTAAATAAAGCTTTTAAAAATTTCATGAGGAAGAGGAGGCCTTTGATTGTGGGCAGAGGACTTGCTCTCTAGCTATGATTTCCTTTAAGTGCCTTGCTTAGGGTGATGATATTAACTCTTTTATAAGGCATTATAAAACACAGCTGGCTGCTCCAAGTAATTTCTAAACTCCTTTGTCAATATGTTTTATTTATGCCATGTGCTTTTTGGCCTGACAGCTGAAGCGTCCCATCGATATATTTATGTCACATGACTGGCCGAGGAGCATCTATCACTATGGAAACAAGAAACAGCTCCTCAAAATGAAATCCTTCTTCCGTCAAGAAGTGGAGAGCAACACTTTGGGAAGCCCTGCTGCTTCAGAGCTTCTGCAACACCTGAAACCCACCTACTGGTTCTCAGCACATCTCCACGTTAAATTTGCGGCTTTCATGCAACACGAGGTAAAGGGGGACAGAAAATAAACAATGTATGTGTCCCAGGCACACTTTAGAATTCTAGTGCAGGTAATCGTGTCCAGAAAAGCAATTTAGTGGTTTTTGTTCTTAAAACTCAAGCCATGAAAAATTAGGTGGTGTTAGGACTACTATTTTATGTAAATTAAAGAGATGTTATAAATGAGGGGTATAACTCCCTAATCTTCTTCAGGAACAGCATGCAATAGCTAAAGTTATTGTTCTTGAAACTTGTTAATTGAACTGTATAGAAAAGCACTCTCCTGCTCTGTTGGGAAAGGAGACAACTTCAAAATAGGTGATAAAAAGGAGACAACTTCAGAAAAGGTGATAAAGGAATGACTGAAGAGGGTAGTTACCTGGGGGTGGGAGGATCCCTGTAGTACAGCTTTGCAGGTCTGGTAGCCTGAGGTTAAGCCAAAACAGCCTGTAGTTGAAACAATTATTCCTGAGTGGTGCCAGTGCTGTTCCTATTTGCAAGTTATTTAGCTGTAAAAATGTAACTCCAGACCTTGTAGGCTCAACAAGTCTGTTTCCATTAAGCTACAGCTTTTCTTTTTGTGCCAAGGCTGGATGTGCTCAGCTGCCTTCGTTAGTGCTGAAATGTAGCTCTTGTTTTATCTTGATACCATCTGCATCCTGCTTCCTGTTAGACTCCCAGTGAAGTCTGTCCTTCTCTTTGTCCCTGCTAATTTTCTATTTCAGAAAGTATTTTTCTGTAGAAATCACGCCTTAAAGTCTGTCTATACAGCTTGTTTAGAATGGTCAAATTTCACAGAAGTGCTAATGACTGTGTTACCACCATTTGCTTCCTAGACAAACTCCAAAGAAGAGTTACCAAAAGCAACCAAGTTTCTGGCTCTGGATAAATGTCTGCCACACAGAGACTTCCTGCAGGTGATGAACATGTGTAGAGGGTTTTCACTTCTAAGTATTTCGTTTGTTTGAACTGCTAGTGCTGTTCTTAGATATAAGATGAAGAATAGTACTGATAAGTGGAGGAATTTTAAAGAAACTAGGAATGCTGGGTTTGTGGAATGGTCTTTGTAGGATTTTGTCCTGAACTAAGCAGACCATGTTGTGTAGGTGCAGTGTTTGCTTAATCCTACCATTTCCATCCACCTTAGAACAAGTACCTGACTTCAATGGATGAGTCTGAAATAGTTTGGTGTGAGAGTGAGCTGCTGACAGTGTGTTCTTCAAATGCACTCAAGTGTTTTACTCATCTTAGAGTAGCTTTTATTTATCATCCCAAAGGGAAAGTGGTTTATTGTCTGTCCTTTGGATGTGTGGTGGGATCCATTTGCCTTAGTAACTACCTTTGAAGATGGAAGAGAGTATGAGGATGGGCTTTATCTATGCAAAGGGACGTGAGTGCTAGTCCAGACTTGAAATCCTGTAGCAAAACTGATCTGGATTAGTACTACCTCCAGCAGCATGAAGGGTTTAATTAGATTGTGGAATATTTAAAGTTAGAGCCTGACTATGGCTTTGGCTAACCCAAATAGTTTGATTTGGGTTAATGTCACTGAAGACAAAGTGATCTGAATTTCAATTCATCATGAAAGAGTTTAAAAACATTTCCTGTTAATTCATTGCTGTGCTAAGAGTGGGTGTTCATACAGCAGAATGACTGTTCCTGTCAATTCTTGGTGTGTATCCACTTAGAAGTGTCTTGGTTTGAAAGAGAGTAGTCTGCCAAAGAAGGCAGGAACCTCCCTTGGAATGGAAAATATGACCCCCTACCCTCCAAATTATTAGAACTTTGAAATTATGGGGCTTTCAGGCAAAGATATGGGATAAGAAATAACAGTTATTTACTAGAATATATATATATATATCTAACAAGCCAAACAAACAACAACAGCAGCAACAATAAACAGAAAAATCCCAGCCCCAACAGCAGCCTCTCTCGGCCGCAGGCGCGCTCTCCTGTGGTGCAGTTCCGCTCACGGCCGCCAGGGGCGCTGGTGGCTCCCGGCCGGGCAGGGCGGGTGCGATGATCCCCCCGCGCCTGCAGGGGGCGCTGTGCCGCGAGCTCGGCCGCCTCTCTCCACACGGTAATGGCGGGTGGGCTCGGCAGAGATGGAAAAGGAGCTTCCTTTACCAATCCCTGGGACAGCCGGTCCCGGTGCCCCTCCGGATGGCGAAATGGGCTGCAGCAGGAACCTCGGAGCGGCGGCTGGAACAGCACGGATGGGCACACCCGGGGTGGCAAACAAAGTGTAGTAAAAACTCTGGGACTGTGCCAGGAGCCACAAAGGTGTCCCGGCAGACACGGGGTGTCAGGTTAAAGGGTAGCAAAAAAAAGAGCCCAAAACAGCGGCAGAAAACAGCGGGGCTGTGCAGCGGCAGCCAGGCTCCCACAGGTAGCTGGGAGACACTCCCTTGGAGAGGGGGAGGGCGTCAGGGTCCCGGGTTTTCCCCCGAGGCACGTGAGTAGATGGTGAGGGTTCTTCCCAGTGTTGAAAAGGTCCCAGTTCAACAACGCTCTTAGCAGCAAAGGCTCACCCACAGTAAGGAGAAGCAGTGAAGGACAGAACTCCGCAGTGGCAGCAAATTCTCCCCACTGACATCGAGCCAGGGTCAAGCCCAGCCCCTCGCTCCCCAGCCAAAATCTCACTATCTCTGCCTTTCCCAAGAGAAAACCCTCCAGCTAAGAGATGTAGCAAACTGCACCCCCTCCCCCATCCTGGCCACATCTTTTGTCTCTTTTAACTATCTGTCGATTTGGTCTCTTAGGCAACAAATGGGAGAAAAATTCCCTAAGAGAATAGAAAAATAAAAGGAAAAAATCCAAACCTCCAACAGAAGTCAGCATGAATTTAGGAGTAGGCAAATTCTGTTCCTAGGTTGCATCACTGTCCAGTTGCTGGCAGTCGCGAGGGAGTGTGTTCTGCTTTTTAATTGCTGTAAGCTAAATTTCAGAAATGCCTTTTTTACTGTTACTGATTGTCCTTTGTTAGCCCTATATGGGGGACTGGCTTGAGAGGACATGTTTGGCTGAGACCACCAGCTCAGTGTACTTTAAACTTCATTACAACTCTGTACAGTGAAAGTAACACTTGAAACTTTAATCAGATTCTTGTGTCAAGATAAATAACTCACTTCATTTGTTTTCTGTGTTTGTAAGCAGATAATAGATGTAGAGCATGATCCCAATGCAGGCGACTCACTGGAGTATGATGCGGAGTGGATTGCAGTCCTCAAGGCCACCAACAGTCTTGTTAATGTGACCCAGAGCTCCTGGAATATGCCTGAAAAGAATGGTCTCCATGCCAAGTAAGTTGTCTGCAAAACAGAGATGAAAGTGTGGTTTGTTTGTTTTTCTAGACTGGAAGTAAAGTTATGCTGGAGTTGTGTTTCTGTTCTGCAGCCTGTAATGCCTGTAGGACTTGCTAAATGCCTTGGAAAGAAAAGGGGATATTGACAAAAAATATACTCTAAAGCATACAACTTCTTTACTGCTCTGCCTAGGCAGTTAGTTTTGTTTTGCAAACTTAGATACTAGCATTTGAGGGACAGAAACTACACCATGAGGCTGAAAATCAAGCTAGGTTATGGGTGTGGGTTGACATAATACACAAATCCTTGGGGAGAAGGGTGTCTCAGTACTGACCAAAAGAAAATGAAAACCTTCCTGAAAAAGCATTTGAGGAATAAAGTGTCTGTTGTAAGATGAGTTTATAATCCATCTTTGAAGGTTGCACTCTGCAGTGGGAACAGGCAGTACCTTTTGACTTGCTGCACTTGTTTAAACTTTATGCACTTGTTTAGGTGGGATTACAGTGTGACAGAAGAAGCCATTAAAGAAGTGTTAGAAGAGCTGAACCATGACCTCAAAATTCCTTGCAACTTCACACTGACAGCTGCTTGTTATGATCCCAGCAAGCCCCAAAAAAACATGGAGCCAGTTCATACCATCAATCCACAGACCACTGAGTTCTGTGCCCAGTTTGGCCTCACTGACATCAATGACAGGATCCAGCAGGCTAAAGAAGAGGGCTCAGGACGAGGTGAATGTGAAGAGGAAGAGGAAGAGGAGATGGACAGTACTGGGTCAGCAGAGGAACCCAGTGAATACAATACAGATAATTCTGGCCTCTCATCCTTTAATCCAGATGAAATAATGCTGGACGAAGAAGGTGGCGATGAAGACTTGAGTACATGTTCTGTAGATCCCTCCCCTGATCACCCTCCTGAGTTCTCTACGAGCTTCTCCGACATCCGGATCATGCCAGACTCCATGGCAGTGTCGTCTGACGATGCCATGGACTCCAACAACGAGGAACTGGAGAAGTCTGGTGGGACCAAGCAGGTGGAAGAAAAGAGCTCCACGGAGAGGTCGTTAAAGCGCATTGGTGGTGATGAAAATGGCAACAGTGGCGTTAAAAAAATCAAGAGAAGGAACCAAGCTATCTATGCTGCAGAGGATGAAGATAAAACAGACTAATGCTTCACAGGGTGTGTAACTAAGTTCTCTCTCAGCCTTTTTGTGGGAAGGTGGTGAGAATTGTAGTGGACTACTCATGCTTTTAATGTTACGCAATCTTAGTCATGTTACTTTCCTAAGCTCAGAGGCTGGATGTACTTCTCACAGGGAAGATGATTTATCCAGAACAGACATCAAAGAAAGAAGCTGAGACTTTTCCAACAAAGTACTTTGTCAAAGGATGTAAAGCTCATATATCCTTGATTTTTCTTCAGTTCTTGGTGTGTGATGTATGCTCCATATCTTCAGCTGAACAAGACTCACCATGCTTGTTTAATAACAACTCTTAAACTGTAGCCTGAGTCCACATGAGAGGATGTCTGACTTACAAGACTGAATGATTTTACTTTATTGCTTTTGTCTTGTTTTATACTGAACTATTAATACAAAGTAGCATACGCAATAAGTCTGTGAATGAAATTTCAAAATAGAATTCCCATGACAACAAAACAGCAATAGAAGAATGAAGATTTTTGTTTCTGGTGATAGTCATGCCACAGAAAAACTTTGTGGTCATAAGCAAAACAATGTGTATTGTCCAGGATTAGCTTTTAATTACAGTTTTGATAGCAAACCAAGTCTCTTGATTTGGAGGATGATGGTTTTATGGGGACTGTGGAAGGGTACATCTGTGTTCTTAAAAACTCATGTTCTGTTCCTTAAAACTTGAGAACAATGTCTTAAAATGGAAGTAGTTAGGAAGGACGGCTTCCTAAATGTGGACATCACCACTGTCTCAACTCTGACTAATGAGGGCTGTGTTGTGTGTTCATACAAGGCGGTGGGTGTTTATAAGTTGCCTGAGACAGTAACACCTCCCATTATCATTAGCCTCACTTTTCACTTGTTACTTCAGTAGCTGTAACTTGCTGAACTCTTAAAACCGGATTTGGAATCTTCCAAAGCACCTTTGTAATCCTCAGCTGAGGGAGAACAGGAGCTGCCAGAATAGAGACCCTCTTGGAAGTTTTCTTTTTATTATTTTGCCCTGAATTATTAGCACATGGCACTCCTTTGGCCTAAGAGGCCATGGGGATAAAACTGAGTGAATTCATGAAAATGACAGTGTTTTCAAGCGTATGTCATTAGACTCATTAGCCTTCCTGACAGATGGAATTCTTAGATGGAATTCCTCATGGCCGTGCTGTCCCGAGAGCAGAAGTAGCTCCTGTGCTTTTCCTCCTCCAAGGCACAGGCAGTGTGGAGGAGGAAGCATCCTGACAGGAACAGGGAACTGGACAGGGAGCAGTGAGTGAAACGCATCAGTGAGTGTGAATTGTGTATCAAGGGTCGGGAATTCTGTCTTTCAGTCACTTCCATGGCCTGGGGTTCATCTTGCTTCCTCTCCTGCCAAGCAGTTCACTACAAAAAGTAAACATGTTAAGTATTCAAGGGCTAGAAAAGGGCATAATTAATGCTCTCAACGGTTCAATTAACAGCTCATCTGTCAGAACAGCCGCTGAAAGAGCTGTGCTGAGGTATGAGGAGAAACTGGGAGTAACCCAGGTGTGACACTCAGGGTATATAAAGTAGCTGTGAACTGTCAGGTAGGTTATTGAAGCAGATGAGTCTCTTTAAGGGTCCTGGGTCTGCAGTGGTAAAATCTTAATCATGCCTCATGATCTGAACACTATAATGAAATTAAAGTATTTCAAGGAATCTGAGCCTGGCATTGAGCTCTCAGGGTCTCTGGACTGGAATAGAAGATGTATCTTGTATATAATAGACTTTTCAGTCTGATTCCTTATGTTTTTAAAACAAACTGTTTTGTCGTGTGTTGTCCCATGCCTCCCCCTTTCTGACAAATGTGTTTCTAGAAGACAGGAGACTTGGACAAGATACAATATTGATTTTTGAACCTTTTAAAGATTTTTTTTTAATAAAGTATTTCAGCGTCCATTGAGCAGAGTGCAGCTGGTGAATTCAGTAAACATAAATGGTTTTTGAATGTGAATCATGTCTGACCTCTAGAATTGCCGTGCCCTTTCTTGCAGTTGTTCACACCCTCTTTGCAGTTTGCAGTGTCCTCCCCTACCTTGCTCTCATCCATTACGGATTTTCCCTGATGGCAAGATTCTCTGCTGCAAGGAGGATTCAGTAGAAGCTCTGAGCTTCTCCAGTAAAGGCCACATACTTCAAAAAGTATGGAAAACTCTAGTGAACGCTGACAAATTTAAATCGGCTTTTAAGACCCAGAGTCTGCAGTCCTCTTTAAAAAGAAGATTTAGAGTCTCTTTGAAAACTTTTGAAATTTTGATGAGAAACCTCTGGAAAACGTTTCTCTGTACAACCCTTGTATTGCATTTTTTTCAGTGTGTGTACTTAGTCTAAAACTGTTTTTGCTGTTACTGGTGCTTGAGAAAAGTGTTCACCTGTTCCATCCCAGGCCAGCACACAGGTGTTTTCACAGCATGTCATCAGTCTGCTCAGAGAGAAACAGCAAAGAGGTATAGCCTTGTTTCATAATGGAGTATTTTTAAATTAAAGCTATTAAAGTCACCTTGTGACTACATCCTAAGGCATGTTTATTGTGATCCTGTTATCCTGTGCAGTCTCTAGCAGCTGCCAAACCTCTGTTTTCCTGGAAAGAGCAAAGGTTGAGAGGTGTAAGCCGGAGCTGTGATGTTTCTGCTATTTATTTTTTTGTGGTTTTGCCATCCTCCTCCCATTTAGGTTTGACTTCAGGGTGGGTACAGTCAGTGTCCCCATGCGTCAGGCTGTGTAATACAGTGAGGCTAATAAAAAAATAGCAGATCTTATAGAACCTGTCGCACATGTTAGTGAAGTCCTGGGTTCTTTGGGGTGTTTTCTGTGAAAAACGGATTCAAAACCGAACAAATCAATGCTGGCAACAAAAGCAATGACAAAATAAAGGTACCCAAACCATTTGTCTGCAGTGAGGCTGAGGGGAAAGGGCGGGCTCGGGCTCGTTTCGGTTCGGGCTCGGACAAAGGCTCGGCAGGCTCTGGCTCGTGTTCGGCTCGGCTCGGGCTCGTGTTCGGCTCAGGTTCGGATCTGCTCGGGCTGGTCTCGAGTCGGTCTGCGCTCGGCTCAGCTCGGGCTCGCGCTCGGCTCGGGCCCTCACCCTCCGCGGCCCGCGAAGGCCGCGCCCTGCCCCGCGCGTGCGCACAGCAGGCGCCGTCCCGCACGCGGGTGGCGTGCGGCGGCGCAGGCGCGGTGGGGCGGCAGCGG